>VZQC01015195.1:0-234459 GCA_009823505.1 Rhizomys pruinosus
TATGGATCTTTATTTTCCCATTCATGAGCATGGGTTGTTCATCGGGGACCCTGATTCCTGCTCATGTCCTATCGTTCAGAGGTTTAAATGTTTGTTGTAATAAGTCAACGTTGGTGTCTTTGTTAGTAATATGTTCCTAGTAATGTTTATGTAATTTTGGAGGGGTAATTTAATGGGAAGTCTACCTTGTATTCCTGTCTTCAGCTACTACTGTTGGATGTAGAAAAAAGGCAACTGATTTTTTCTAGGTTTAGTTTGTACCCGCCACCTTACTGAGTTACCTAATCATTCTAGATTTTCCTTGTGTTGCTTCTTAGCATCCCTTAAAGTAACCATCATCATCATCAAAAAGGGATAGCTGACTTCCTCTTTCCGATTAGAACTCCTTTAATTTCGATTTCTCACCTTATTGACCTAGCAAGGGATGCAAACCTATATTGAAAAGGGTGGTGACAGGGGGCAGCCTTTTTGATTTCCTACCTTTAAAGTGAATCTTTTTGTCTTTCCCCATTTAGGATGATATTGGCTGTGGGGATTCTTGGTTATGGCCGTGATTAACAGTTAGTTATTACCCTCCAATTCCAATTCCACTCTAGGACTTTAAACGTGAATGGATGCTGGATTTTTGTCAATGGCTTTTTCCTTGTTAATTGAGATGATGGTGTTGTGTTGGTCTTTCAGTCCGTTATATGCTTGATTGAGTATTTATTGATTTTCATATGTTAAGCAATCCCTGCATCTCTAGTATAAACCCAACTTGGTCCATGGAAGTGGGAATGCGGCTAAGTACTTAGACGTAAATTGGGTCCTGTATGCAGATGTATGCCAGTACATAGCGCCTATATTTGTAGACAACGACAATAGTAGGGGCTAGTAGGAGTAGCATGTCTGTGTTCATTGGGGAAATGTGTCTATAGTTCTCGTTTTTAGTTGCATCTTTGCCGGGTTTCCGATATGAGATGATGCGGTCTCTAAGAGGATCTTGGAAAACCCCTAACAATCCCTCTCGCGGTGTATCCGTCTAAACGAACGTTGAATAGTAATTTATGTAAATCTTTTGGAATATTTTATAGATTTCCCTGCTGTGAACCCATCTGGGCCGGGGCTTTTTTTTTTTTTTTTTGTTTTTTGTTTTTATTTTCATTTTGCTTATTTGATATGTGTTTCTTTAAGCTGTTGATCTCTTCTTGGTTGTATCTTTGGTGGAGTTCCAAGATTTAAGGTATTCATCCATTTCTTCGAGGTTTTCAAACTTAGTAGAGGGTATGAGGTTTTGAAGTATTCTGTATATTGCGTGATCGTTTTCATTATACTGTTGTGATGTTTTTCCTTTCATCACAGATTCTAGTTGATTTGGAGTTGTTCCTTTTTTCTTGTGGTTAACTGGGCAGAAGTCTGTCTATCTTCTTTAGTCTCTCAAAGAACAAGCTTTTGGATTCATTGATTTTTGTAATGGTTTCTTTCTTTGTTTTCTATTTTTTTTTTTTTTTTTTTAGTTTTGTTATTTCTTCTTGTCTGCTCCTGCATTTAGGTTCATTTGTTGTTTCTCTCAAGTACTTTTAGGTGGAGTGTTAGATAGATCACTTGTGCCTTTCTGTTTTGTTAAATGTAGGCACTGAGAGCTATAATTTCCCTCTTAGGACTGCTTTTAAGTGCCCCATAGGTTTTTCGTGTTGTTTTATCATTGTCTTTCATTTCCAGGAATGTTTTTTATTTCGTTGTTATTTAGTCCTGACCCATTCAGTATTCAGGAGAGTTTTGTTTAATTTAGTCTTCATGTGTTTCTTGTAGGTTGTAGGTTTATCCTGGTGTTGATATATTGAGTTTATTGCACTGTAGTCTGAAAGAATGCATTGAGATTATGTCAATCTTTTTGTATTTGTTGAGTTTTTCCTCCCTGTGTCCCGAGTTAATTTTTGTAGAATGTTCCATGGGGTACTGAGTAGAAAAGGTATATTCTCTGGTGTTTGGGTGGAAATATTCGATAGATGTCTGTGAGGTCCATTTGGTGTATTTGAGCATACAGTTGGCAGATGTCTCTCTGTGTATCCTTTGACATGTTGATCTGTCTAAAGGACTTCATGGAGTATTTTTTTGGTTGTGGGAAAGTCCCCATACTATTAGCCAGCTGGGGGATTAATTGAGCCTTGAGGATCCCGAAGAGTTTTCTGGTTCTTTAACAAAGTTTGGTGCACGCCGGCAATTTGGTTGGCATATATATTCTGATTGGTGAGATCTTCATCATCACACCCAAATGTGGTTCCTTTAAGTGAAGATATAATGGCCCCTTGTCTCTTTGACTTCTTGCTTGAAGTCTGTTTTTCTGATATTAGAATAAGCGACACCTTAGCTGTCTTTTTGGGTACCATTTCTTGGATATTGTCTCCATCCGTCACCGGAAGTTGGTGTCTGTTTTGAAAATTTGAGATGGGTTTTCTTTGCAGACACATATAAGTGATTTTATTCCTAAATCCATGCTCCCAGTCTATGCGTTTGAATGGGGGAGTTCACCACATTTAATTTTAAGGTTATAATTTGAAAAGGAAAGATGGATGTAATTTCCGTTCACCTAATTATCCATGTGGACTTTTAGTCTCTGATTCTATTCCGAATATTTAATATTTTATTAGTTTTCTTTTCTTTCCTAGTGCTTGAGGATAGTTGCTCCTTTCTTCTGCCTTTGAATTGCTCCAAGTATTATCTGGAGATTGGTTGGTCGCAGACTTGTATTCTATCATCTTTTTTTGTCTTGGAAGATTCTGCTCTCTCTCAATTGTAATTGACATTTTGCTGGGTAAAGTATTCTGGGTTGGCATCCATAGTCCTTTAACACTGGGAATGCTTTGCTCCTGTCTCTTCTTGGCTTTCATGGTTTGAGAGCGGCGAGAAGTCAGTTTGTAATTCTGATGGGTTTCCCGTTGTATGTGAAGTTGGTTTTTTGTTCTTTTTTGCTCTTCAGAATTTTTATCGTTGTTTTTGGGCACCTAGAATTTTGACTATAATGTGGTGTGGGGAATTTCTTTTCGAGTCTTGTCTATTTGGGAGTCTGTGTGCTTCTTGTATTTGAAGGGGTTTTGTCGACTTTTAGTTTGGGGAAGTTTCCATCTATTATTCTGTTGAAGTCTGATTCAATACTATTCTCTTGAGATTCTTTCTCCTTCCTCTATACCTATAAATGGCAGAGGTTGACTTTTTCATAGTGTCTCATATTTCCTGTTTGTTCAGTTTTGTGTAGTTTTAATTTTTCATAATCTTTTTTTTTTTTTTTTTTTTTTTTTTTTTTTTTTTTTTTTTTTTTTTTTTTTTTTTTTTTTTTTTTTTTTTTTTTTTTTTTTTCCTTCCTTCCTTCCTTCTGGTTTGGATAAGTGTTTCACTTCCTTTTTCATTTCATCCCATGTTTTCCTTAATATATCCATTTACTTTATGAGTTTCTCAAATCTCTTTTTGGTGTTCCTTACTTCGTTGGGTGGCCTCCTTTTTCAGTGTTTCCTACTTCCTTTAAGGTGTTTGTTTTTTTCTCTCTCTCATGCTTTCTGGAGTTTGTCATCTCTCCTTTAGTTTGTCATTGTATCCGTCCAGGTCCTTTTTGAGTTTTTTCATTCTCTATCTTTACTTCTCTGACTTCTTCCTTTAGTTGGTCATTGTAATCCCGCTAGGTCCTTTTTGAAGTTTTTCATTCTCTCTCTTACTTCTCTGAATTCTTCTTTAGATTCTTTTTCTTCTCTGTGTAGGTCTGCAATTAGTCCTCTAAGGTCTGTTCTGGGGTCACCTCCAAGGATCTGAATAGCTAGCTGTCTCCTAACCGGGTTGGAGAGCGTGGTGCGGAATTAATCCTGCACCTGTCCATGTTGTCTCTTCTCTTCGTAGCTCCCTGGCATGTAATCAAACTAAATGTCTTTTCAGTTTGGTGAAGGCTGAAAGCTTGTTTATTTTGTTTGCGTCCTTCCAGATGCCGTACTGTTTGTACCTGCCTGGACCAGTGGAGGGGCTTCCTGGCTTGTTTCTGACCCCCCTGCCCTGCTCAGGGCCAGAATATGGTGTCTGCGCCTGACTCCAAACCCAGGACCCCCTCCCACTTGTGACTGGGGGGCGTGGCCACCCAGCCAGGCAAGCACACTCTGGCTGTCCGCCAGTCACTGGCCCCCTCTACAACTCAGCAAATCAATTACCCTGCTACTGTGGTTCAATGCCCTAAGTTACCTTCCTAGAGCAGTTGCTGGGCCCCCACTGGTACTGAAACCCCCTGCCACTGGCTTCGAGGACCATAAAATGATGGCGTCTCAACGTTTTTGCAAATTTCATACAATATATTTTGATTGTATTTAGATTTCCTTCCCTTACTATCCCCTACCCAACTTCATATAGTCCTATCTATCTATCTATCTATCTATCTATCTATCTATCTATCTACACAAATACATACATAAAGGCCTATAGAGTCAAATTTGTCTTCTCAAATGCCCTTCTATGTGGGTTCATCCACTGGAGTGTGGTCAACCTACCAACAGTTTGACCCTTAAATGAGACTGACTTTGCCTCCCAGCAGCCATCAGTTGGCAATACTTCCTCAGGTAAGGTTGGATTTTTTTGTTTTGTTTTTTTCTTTTTTTAAATCTTTTTTTTTTTTTGCAAAAAGAAACACTTGAATGTCACGTGAGATCACAAACAAAAGGAAAGAAAAATATCCACAGGCCAAAACAGAAATAAAAATCAACAACATATAAAACCAAATAAGAAAATCCACCAAACATTATCAGACCAGAGAGGACGCTCCAACAACAGATCTCTCAAGGCAACCCATGACACAGATCTCTCTCCCTCTCTCGTCTCTCTCTCTCTCTCTCGCCTCTCTCCATATGTATGGATAGAGATATAGATATTAAGATAGATATAGATAGATATATAGATATAGATAGATATGAAATATGTAGTATGTATAGAAATATATAGATACATATAGGTAGATAGGTAGATAGATATAGATATAGATGTAGATGATATAGATATAGATACATATAGATAGATAGATAGACAGATAGATATTTGTTCTATTGATTCTGGGTTTTTTTTTTCTCTCTCTCTGATCAGTCTTGGAGGCTGGTCCATAACTCTCTGATCCATCCTAGAGGCGAGTCCTTTACTCTCCAGTCATCCTGGGTCCTTTGCCCTCTGATCCACCCTGGAGGCGGGTCCTTTACTCTCCTCTACCAAGAATTCTTATATCTTCATATGGATTTATGAAAGTAATGAGTGTTCTTTTATTTCAGCTTGAGGCAGGTCTGGTAGTGATTTGACATACTTAATACATTTTTATTTGTGTATTTATTTGTTTAGTCTTTTTGAGAAAGGGTTTCTCTGTAGCCCCAGATGGCCTTTAACTGGCTATGTAGACCATGCCTCAGTCCCACAGAGGTCACCCCGACTTCCTCCCATTTGCTGGCATTAAATGTGTATCCCACCATTCCTGGCTTTACTTACCCTTTTTAAAAGTATGGAAAAATCTTTAATTTTTCAAGACCCTAAGTATGTTTTCAGCTTCTTCTTGCCCTTTAGTTTCTTGAAATCAGTAGTAGCTCACACCAGGTCTTTGACAACAGGGACTTACCTCCTGGTGTGAGCATGAAAAATGTTATGAGAAGTCACTTGCTATGACAACTGGCCTCTGAAATGCTAGAGAGTGTTACCAAAGATCACTAAAGCAATACAGCAAAAATTGTCTCCCTGAAACAGCAAGCCCTCCGTCAATATCAGCTACACCCAACAGCCGGGAGAACTGTGCAACAGTGGCAGCCAAGCGTCTATATATATATATCCCAAATCTATTTGGCTATTAGTGTCTCTCCTTGGAGGAATAACTCACAGGATGCCACAAGCTTATGTCCTCTAGTCGTTAGGAATGTTAGGGATGTTAGAGCCACAATAAAGCTTGTTACCTCTTTTAGGAAAACCACAGTTGTGGATTTAGCATACCATCCAAGCATCTGTGTCATGCTCACAGTTAGCTTGACATAATAATTGGTAATTTCTTAAATGCCTGAATCCAATGCTTGTGCTTTGTTTAGTATGACTAAAAAGGGTATCATGGAAAAGCTGTCAACCCACGAAGGGAAACAACCTGAACAGAATGGATGTCCAAAATGACAACTCCAAAGAATTAGACTGTTTCTTCTTCTCACCCACTTTGTGCCCTTTCCCAAAGCCCAGGGAACAAACTGCGGAAGAGGGCGGTGTGGTAGATTGTAAGGGCTGCAGAGAGATAGGGTGAATTTGTGAGATTACAGGAATAGTCTGGACTCCTAACTGATCACAGCCGGTGCATACAACTCTCTCCACTGGACTATGGAACCTTGGGTTGTTCAAAATTGGACATAGATACTTGCAAAATGCACCAATTACCTAATTGTATGACATACTGCGTAACATCAATGTATCTGAAACAACGTGCATTTATTGAATCCTATAAAAATAAAAAAAAAGAATGATGTGCATTCTCAAAAAAAAAAAAAAGAATCAGTAATAGCTTTATTGGACTTTTCATTTATGTGAATACTGTATTGATTTTCTTTTTGGTGCTTAAAAAAATCTCTCATTTTTTTGACTTCCAGTAGTTTGGATGGAACTTTTCATTCTGTTTTTACACTAAGGTTCTAATTTTATTTGTATTTCTGTCATTCCTCATGGGTTAGTTTACTCCTTTTGAAAATAATTATTTGGATTTTGGTTTCAGTTCCCAGCATCCACATCAAGCTGATAGCAACCACCTACTTCCTTGGATTATTAGTACAGGATTTTTGTACCATTATTGGTGTCATAATTTAAAAATATTTATTTGGGGCTGGAGAGACGGCCTAGCGGTTAAGAGCACCAACCGCTCTTACAGAGGACCTGGGTTCAATCCCCAGCACCCACATGGCGGCTGAGATTGTGGAAACGCCAATTCCAGGAGAACTCCAGTTCAGGGGAATCCGACACCCTCTTCTGACCCGTGGCATTGCACGACATGGGTGCACAACACTACATGGACAGTACATTCATAACACATACAAAAATAAATAAAAATTAATAAAAAATATAAAAAATATTTATTTGGACATTGCATTATTATTTGCATATTTGCTGGTTTATTCAACCCTTTTATGGTTTACAGATGGTGTGGTCTCAGTGTATTAAGAATTTTCACTTCTAAGTAGCCAAATAGAATATATGGTTGGGTGGGATGTGTAACGTCTCTGGTGCTGTTGAGTGGTAAAGCATTGAGTCTCTATGATGCTCCATCAGTTGAGGCAAGCAACACAGCACACTCTGTTCTTGATTATTGGCAAAGATTTCAGGTGTTTGTACTGTCAATATTGGCTGATGAGTCTTTGGTGCAAAACCTGTGATTGTCTTATTGTTCTTCTTTTCCCCACAAAAATGCAGCCTAATTGAGTCTGCTGGGCCCTTGATGAAACACAAATGCAACACGTTGCATATATCAGTATTAGGATACCACAAGACTAGTGGTCTGCTAGGTCATGTAACATAGTTACACTCCCAGGAGCACAGCTGCATTCACTGAAGATAGCAATGCACATCTCTCACATGATCTGGGATTTGGAAATCTGGAGCATGCCAGACATGTATACAGTTGGCTTAGATTCTGTATAAAGCATGGTTCAGTATCATGGGCCTAATTATGAAGATAGACTGGTTGCTCAACCATCAGGGTCTGGTATTAGAAAGACAATTCAGAACTTTACTTTGCAGGCTGAGGAGACTGCAGACTTGAGGGAAGTAGGCAGCACTCACAATGTGGGTCCCAATTAAGAGGAGGCAATTTCTTAAACTTTGGGCAAATGATTCAGTAAATGCTTGCTTAGATTAATGGAGATGCTGTGTGGTACTGATAGGTGGAGAATAGCAGAAAATCAGATTGAGAATTGTGTGGTTCTTTTTTTTTTTTTTTTTATATTTTTGTCTTCTTCTTTTTTGAGTGGTCTTCCCTGTAGCCAGTGTCTCGAACTCACTCTGTAGACCAGGCTGGCCTTGAACTCACAAAGATCCACCTGCCTCTGCCTCCCAAGTGTTAGGATTAAAGGCGTGCACCACCACGCCTGGAATTGTGTGGTTCTTTACAGAATACTCTTGAAGGAGAATGGGATAAATTACCAGCAAGGACTCTTGGATGGAAGGGCATCACTAGAATGTTATTAGAGAGACTGTACACTGTTGTTCCTTGAACTACATAAATTTTACTTATAGAAATAGATTATATTTCTTAGCCTATGTTTATGTAAGTTATTAAAAGAAATCCCATGGAATGCAGACAGAAAATTGACATTATTTTCATCAAACTGTTGCCAGCCACTCTGGCACACATTCTCCCCTGGCTCCGAGAAGAAATGAAAAGAATTCTCTGTGTAAATTCCACCTTTTATGTAAAAGTTTTGCATTGAAGAGAGCACAACTAAAACATTTTTTTATCACTGTAATTTGAAGGCTTTTAGTGAGGTTTCCCCAACAGAATCATAGTAACTGAATCAAAGTGTTTGAAGATCAAGTACTGGACCTGATTCTGAAGGATATACTAATCTACTTAAGACAAATTACAGGACTGTGCTGTATGTATGTATTGTAGATGTGTGAGTGTGCCTATTCCATTATTGAGTGAAAGATAGTGATTTTGTTTCATTTTCTAAGTTTTCCTCCAGTCTTTATTTAACATGAGATACATTTAGTCTCATTTTGAAATTAAAATAGATATTTAGAGCATATCAACTATTGCACAAATCCAAATATCAATAAAAATATAAATTCTAACTCCACAGTACCAACACATTTTGTTGTACATAACAATGTTTTAATGTTCAGTCTTACATCATCGCATTGAACATTAGCATGATTGTGTCTTCTAGAGGTATAAGAAAAGCCATAGTAATAGAATTGATGACATTTTTAGTAAAATTAAGAATTTCCATTTCTCACCCTTTTAAATATTAAGCACAATGATTAAAACTGAATGAAAACCAATTGCACTATAGAATGAATCAAATTGCCCTATTAGTGAAAGAGGTCATTCAGGGCAAAAAGAGAAATGTTGCTTTTTCTCTCTTATATGGGATTTTTACCTTCAATTCTCTTGTATTTTTGTGAAGTACACGTGGAAAGCGGGGAAAGAATAAACATCCATTTATCAAGGGATACATTTACCAGGGTGGGTACTAGAGTACAGATGAAATGAGAGTGTGGTGGGTCCTGGAGAGATGCCTATGTTGTTAAAAGTCCTGGCTGCTATTGCCAGGGGACCATGTTCCTATTCTCAGTACCCACATGGCAGCTAACAACTTTCCTTAACTCCAGTTCCTGGGCATCTGATGCTCCCTTCTGACCTCTGACATGGGTGCACTTACACACATGTAAGTGACACATTAAAACAACAACAACAACAAATAACAAAAGTAGCCTGGGAAATACTTGGGAGCAGAAATTTCAGTCAGGAACCAGAGTGAAAGGGATGGGGAAATGAAAAGCCAGGAGAAGGGTAAAGAAAATGAAATGCACTCAGAGATGCTCCACATGATTACACATTTCAAGATAAAAAATATAAGAAAAAGACTTAGACTTTGTGTGATATCAAAGACAGGGGAGAGGGATACAGGAAGTCAATGCTTTAGGCAGGAATGAAGAGTGATGGTACAGGAAAGGAGAGGTAGGGGATGGGTTGAACAAAACAAAGGATGCAGGAAGAAGTCAGTAGTATAGCCATTTTCCTGAGCTCAGCTGTGCTTGCTTGCCTAAGAATGTCACAGCTGAGATTGTTGGTTATTCATAGCCCCCATGGAAGGAGGGAAAGGGGTAGTCACATGACCCTGGCCTAAAGTCCAACTACAGGTCCCAATGAACCTATGATTAGCAATTCAGCCCTGATTTCATAAGGGACTAAGGAAGAGCCAGGTGTATACAGACATAAAAATACCAGTGGAGTGTACTCTTGCTCTTTTGTGGGGCTAAAGGGGAGCCATTATCCACGCCTGGGTGAAAACTTTTTGGTGCGGCCTTAGGGTGGAAACACACACACTCCTCTAAAGAAGCCCTCAACCATTGCTCCTCTGTAAGTAAACCCAATAAACTCATTGGTTTCCCAGAACGCGTTGTGGTGAAATCAAAAGCTAGTTTCTATTTGGGACCTAAAAAAACGCTGGTGATATTACAGCAACTGCACCCCCAACTCCCACCAGGAACTTTAGCAGCAAAGTGTTATGAAACTTCACAATGTTTAAGCATAATGTTTATAAAAAGGAGGTTAAAATTGAGCACTCCACAAGACCTGCAGACCTTGTGCTGTGTGAAAGATCAAATCAGTTAGATTCCAGCATGGATTGCTATAGGGATCCTAACATCCCATCCTTATCTATGGAACTACCAGCTGATGGCTGGTTGGGAAGCGATAATTACCTTTACTAATGCAGCTCTGTTTGTCCATGGCCTAGTGAAAGATATTAAGTCCTTTCACATATGGGCAGTACTTGGACACAATGGTTAAGTAAGTAAATAAGTAAATAAATGAAACACATGCAGTCTGTCTATTTTTCCACTATTTGAATCAAATGCAATACAGTATAGATTTTCTCTTACAAATACTGTATTGATTGCTTTGTGTTATAATTTTTTTTTCAAAGACCTGGAAAAGTGTAATCAAGGAATCATTTAAAAACTGAATTAAGAGCAACAGGTCTCATAATAACCTGTTTTGTATGTATGTAAACATCACTGTGATGACTATAAAACTGGCATAAGGAATCCATATCATAGTTCATGCTCTGGTAATTGCAATTTTAAATTTTCAGGTTTAAATGGATGTTTATAGAATTTTTTTTTCATTTAATGTTTTCAGCGTTTACAAAGAAACATAATTTTGCCTCAGATGTATTCATTGTTTGCTCTCCAGTTATACACACTTCATAGGCATTGCTCTTACTCCTTCCTGCTTATGGATGGCATCGTAGGTATTAAACACAAAGTTAGAGAAAATAATGGACATTTCAAACAGTAATGTTGCTTGCCTTCAATGAATGTAAGATAATTGCATTAAGAAACAGATACAGAGAGTACTGTGCTTTTACCAACAGGAAATGGTTATCTTTGTCCAACAAAGAATAAAATACACTTTGTAGATAAATACTCTGCCTTGATCCAACATAAATCATGCACACTGAACACATTTATACTGAATTCCTTGAAAATGAATAATGGATCCTTTGTTTGAATTAAGAAGAGATGGAAGTAGGTTATACTGTATTTCTAGATTGTATAAGCATAAAACAAATAAGATTCTTTTTTTTGAAAATCATGCATTACTATTATGTACTTTGTGATAGAAAATTTATGATCATTAAATAGATACATGAAAACAAACATGGTTAAGACATTTTTGAATTGGTAGTGGCACAATAAATCTATACAAATTTTCTCTTATGTTCATCAGCATAAGAATGCAAAGAGGCCGGGCAAGGTGGCACATGCCTTTAATCCTAGCACTTGGGAGGCAGAGGCAGGCTGATCTTTGTGAGTTCAAGGCCAGCCTGGTCTACAGAGTGAGTTCCAGGCCAGCTGGGGCTACAGGGAGACCCTGTCTTGAGAAGACCAAAAATAATAATAAAAAAAAAAGAATTCAAGGAGAATATACGCTTATCTAAATGTCATCTGTATATTTTCTGTAAGCATTGAGGTTAATTACCTGAATCAGTATTTTTAAATTATAATTTTTATGGAACTTATTTGATTCCATCAGAAAATATTTTATGTATGCTATATAGTGTATATAAATTTATTAATTTTGTCCCATACTATTATGCATGTAGACCTCAAGATTTAGATAGTTTAAGTAACTTATCCAAACCAACTATGTGGACAAAAGAGAGGATCAATGCCCGTTTGCCTGATTAATAAAAGGATGCATGTGATAAGTTCAATGTAAGGTACAAAGCAGGATAGAAAGTTGCTCAAGTTGATCTAAATGCTTGCCTTAAAAAGTATGCCTTCCGGGAGCTGGAGAGATGGCCTAGCGGTTAAGAGCGCCGACCGCTCTTACAGAGGGCCCGGGTTCGATCCCCAGCACCCGAGGTCGATCTCCAGCACCCACATGGCGGCCGAGAACCGTCTGAAACTCCAATTCCAGGAGAACTCCAGTTCCAGGAGAATCTGACACCCTCTTCTGACTTCTGCGGCATTGCACGACACGGGTGCACAAACCTGCATGCAGACAGTACATTCATACACATAAATAATAAAAAGAAAAGTATGCCTTCCACTCCAAGTTTGGCATAGCACATTAGAACAAAGCAAATCCATGTAATATTCGAATTTGAATTTTTCATTCGAGAGTTCTTTAAACAGAGCAAACTAATCAAACCTATTTTTTATTTATTTATTTTTTTAATTTAATTTTTATTGATGGTTTGTGCATTTCGTACATCATTTTCCAATTCAGATCAGGCATATTTCCCTTTCCCTTCCCCCCTACCCCTACCCCATCCCAGATCATGTATTCTGCCATAACTGTCCTGCATCTTTCAGGTTTTTTTTTTTTCATTTTTTAGCTATAAGTGATAATCCATGAGTATAAGCATCCTTCGTGCAGAACCAATCTACAGACTGTTGTGCCCAAACCCCCACAGTCCCACCATTCAGTGGGGGATGACAGGTTGTTTGTTCAATCAAGTTGATCAAATGAGTGTCAAACCTATTTTTTTCAATTAAAAAACCTTTTCCTAAACTCTAAGAACAGCTAGTAGAGCAGCATGGTATGAACATGCCTTGAATCCTAGCATCCAAGAGGCTGAAGCAGGACAATTGTGACTTTTGTGTCAACCTGAGCTATGTTATGAAACCATAGAGCAAAAAGCAAATGAACAAATGGATCTCACACACTTTTATATTTCTTTGTTATTTGGGCATTTGGTTACATGATATTTGTAATATGATTTTTTTTCTTTGTATCATGCATTCGTTCAACCTACTCTACTAAGTTAAGGAGTTGATTATATGGTGTGTTTCTTCAGGCTATACAATATGTATAAAACTGACCACTGCATGTACAGATCTGGAAAGACTCACTGGCATTACAGAGGGTATGAGAATGAGCCAATTTTACTGGAAGAAATAGAGCAGTGTGGACCCATGTAATAGGTGTGTTTTTCCAATAAAGCCTCCAAATTTTCCAACGTGAGAGAATAACAGCCATGAGAGCTTCAAAATGTAATTTCCTTCTGTTTAATCACATAATAAAACCCCAGAGAAAAAAATGAGTTGATGTATCCAGAATAAATGGATGCCAGACAGTTACTTAAGTAATTGCAGGATGAAATTGTCTTGCATTGGAACAGGAGCTACTACATGATTTACAATGCAAGCAGACAAAATCCAGGTCACATTTTTACTAGTCTTAGGAAGTAAAAGCTAAGAAGCAGAATTATCTTTTTTTTAATAATGCTTTTATTGATGTTTTGTGTATTTCAGACATCATTTCTCAGTTCAGTTTAGACATATTTCCCTTTCCCTTCCCCCCACCCCACCCCACATCATGCATTCTGCCATAACTATCCTGCGTCTTTCTCTCAGTCTTTTTTTATGTTTAGGAATTCACATTTTCTTCCTTCAATTTTATATTACTCTAAAATTTGCATACATACTTACCACTCATATACAGTAATTACAGAGTATGAAAGTAAGTGGTGGATCGATTCTAGAGCCCATTAAGAGATTTACATTATAACAACATAGTTGTTTTCATATGAACAGAGATATAGCAGTAATGTGGTTCAGTTTGCCTTTCATCTGGGGATTTAGTGTTATCATCCACAAATCAGGGAGACCAGTTTTTCTGGGACTGTGTTACATCACTTAGCAAAATGGCTTGGAGTTCCATCCATTTACCTGCAAAGTTCATGATGTCATCTTTCTTTACCTCTGAGTAGTACTCCATTGTGTAGATGTACCACAGCAGAATTATCTTTTAAGAATTTATCTTTGTATAAGAACTTTCATCTCCTTAGCATTTTATATAGGCACATTTCTGTTCTTCAGATGGAGTTTGGAAATAAATTCTAAATATTGAGCATACAGGTGTTCAAATAATCTTTCAATTGGAAAGGAATTATTTGTTAGAGTTTTAATCTATAATATGAGAATAAAATACATAATTGAAATTATGTAAGTAAAAGTGATTTCTATGCATTAAACTGATCAAACCTGCATTTAAATTTATGATGTTCAGTAATATTTTCAAATAGCTTCATATATTCACTTATATGTTCTAATAATGTTTAACTCAGTTTTCGTAATAGCCATTAACAATAATTTATTACACATAATTGGATATATCACAGTACCATTATAGAAGGACTGTTTAATTGATATCTTTCAAACTCAATCAGCTATTCGTCAACATATATCAAAGTTCTCATCTCATAGATATCATTCCATGAGATATAGAAAATGAGTAAATATAATAAATTAAATATGTATATGTATTTAATGATTTGTGGCTTTGTTAAGATACTCAAAATTGACAAAATAATTAACATCTAATTTAAATTAAAGAAAAACATTATTTACCAAATACTCCACTGTATTTATTAGTTCTCTGTTTATAACAAAATAAAACTGCTCAAACTGAAAATATATATATATATATATATATATATATATATTTCATAAACTATAAGTTCCCTGAAGAAATCGAAAAAGGTGGTGAGGAAAGATGGATGACCATTTGGGAATTCTACAATGTTCTGGAAGTAATATAGTGCAAAGTGATCACTTAGTGTGATGTGGTTAAATAAATGATAGAATATTAATGCAGATAAAATTGTGATGGCTTGAGTGATGGCTCAGTAGTTAACACCATGTACTGCTCTTGAAGAGGACCAAAGTTCAGTTCCAGCACCCAAAGTGAACAGCTTAAACAATGTCCTGTAGCACCCAGCTGTCATCCAGTTGCAGGTAATCCAACACTTTGGGATACTTCCACTCATATTCCCACTTCCACATAATCACAGCCATAAAACACATAACCAGAAATTAGTATCTTACAGTAAGGGAGTAATAAATATTGGATATTATTTTATATTGCTAATATTTTCCACAATATTTGAAGACTTGAATTGAGGATCATGCAACTTAAAACGTGCACAAATTTGTTCCATTTTGCTCTACTCAATAATGCAATTATGATGGTGAGCAGATCAATTAAATTATCCTTTACTGCTAATCCTAATAGAGGATTTGGTGAACTTAAATTAAGAGTTCCAGTTTTGGAGTTCCTTATCAAGGTATTGTAGTATAGGTTTTGAGCTATCAACAGGTTTATTTTTTTATTGAGTTTTTGGTATTTCATACAGAACATCTCAATAATAATCCCTTTTAAACTCCATTCCCCAATGGAACACTTCCACAGTATGCCCCACAGGAATTCATACACTGTCTGATTTGCTGGATGACTCATTGTGTCATTAGCATCCTTAGATGTTCTCAGTGAAAGCTCATCCATTGAGGTCTATCCAGAGTGATTGTGGGACAACAGTTTTGGATTCACACCTGTTAAGAGCATAGCATGTAGAAGTTGTGTGAATTAGAAGTAAAGATTAAACTAACAGTAGATAATGTGTAAAATGTTCTAACCTTAAATAAATTAGCAAATGTTAAACTTAGCTCAGCAAGAATCCTGCACTGTCTTAGGGCTGCTTTAGACATAAGCACTCAGCACTAGGCCAGCCACAGAGAGCTCAATAGAGCCCAAAAGACTAACTATAATCAATTGATTAGGTAGCCACAGCTGTCATGGACACAAGGACCTGATAAGGAGACCTGGGTCCCCGGTCTTGACCAATGCATGACCCCAGACAGGAAAGATAACCACATGCAGGTGAACCCTAGGCACAAGCCTGAGAATAGCACCTGAGACCCAGTGTACCCCACACATGCCCAGCTGTGGCCTATTTAAGCTGGAAAATGTAAAAAGACTTTGCTGTCACTACCCCTCCAGATACCTGCTTTGAGATGCTTCTGAAACCTCTCAGCTGAGAACACCTGGATATGCTTCCCCCATGACACCAATTTGCCTGAAGTGTATGCTGAAACTGATGGCCACTGCTCCTTCTGGGACCAGCCTGCCTGAGTTGCCACAGCCAGGTCTGAGAGATAGCTGCTTCAACCAATCAACTGGCTTCTTAGAACTCCCTCGGATGGACTCCCTCCATTGCTTCTAAGAGGCTAAGTGAATGCCATATAGATGAGCAGCCTTGGGGAGATAGGCTAGGACAGGATAGAATTAGAATTATAGAATTAACCTGTGTGGGAATTAATAAAAATTAGATGGTATTATATTTGTGTACTGGATTCCTTTGGCCTTAGCCCATGCTAGTCTGTGATCATGGCAAGGCCACACTGCACATGTGCAGGCTAGCTTGGGCTTGGCTCTTATGGCACCAAGAGCTGACTTATTCACATGCATTTCCTCATTTTGGGTATGCACCACAAACTGGGGTGACACGTGATCATATAGAGGTCTGGCATTAGCTACTGGAAAGTGATGTCATGCAATGTGGGTGCTGTTTGTCCCAAACATATATAAGTTGCCTGTTGTACATAATAACCGGATCTGCATCCTCTGACGTGGTCCCTGAGGTATGCTATGCCACTCTCATACCATATGTTTTCAGCCCATTCCAAGGTGTTACTAACAGTTTTCCCACAACTGGCGTATTTGAACAGAGACCTAAAGCATTCTGGGAGTCCCCGTATGTGAACTCCCATGATGGGGGATCTGCCTTCATCTTCTAATGATCCTCTCCTTCAGGCTGAGCAACTTTGGGGCATTGTCTTCCAATGTGCCCTATGGATCTCTGCTACTTATCTTCTTCCTTGTAATTATTCTCCAACTCGTGGGCCAGAGGGAGGTTAACATCCTTGAGGGCACAAGAGCCTCTGATATGACAGGATTGGGATGGGACCTCACCCTCACCTCCACCCTGTACCCACTGGGAAATGATTTCATTGGTCCTGAAACTACTGCTCCAAATATGACACGTACACGGTGAGACACCCCAGGATGGTCACTTGGGGCAGCCCAGGCTGTGTCCTCCATTGCCTGGCCAAGGGTTGCCCAAGCCCCGCCTCTGCCTCTCTGTGCGTACCTGGGCCCCACCCCTCTTTGTTCATCTAGGCTCTGCCCCTCCCTTCTCACCTAGGCCCCAACTGCTGCCTGCTGGCCTAAACCACTGGAATTTAAAAAAATACTTTTTTTTTTCCTTTCTTCTCTGTAACCTTTGCATGAGAGGAAAAAAAAAAGGAATCTCATATCTGTTGGATGGTGAAGCTTGAATGATGTAAATGCTTCCCTAACTGAATGCAGGCATTTTATTTATTTATTTATTTATTTATTTATTTATTTATTTATTTATTTAGTCTTTCTGAGATAAGGTCTCCCTTTAGTCCCAGCTAGCCTGAAGCTCACTATGTAGACCAGGCTGGCCTTGAACTCACAGAGATCTGCCTGCCTCTGCTTTCTGAGTGCTGGGATTAAAGGCTTGAGCCACCATGTCCAGCAATTATAGGCATTTTAAATTTCAGTGCCTTGAGAGGTTCCCTTACAACAAGGCTTGTACCTCAGCATAAGAAGATCCAGAGAACATTGCTTTGCTTTTATGTAGACCTTCACTCCACTTTCATATTTGTTGCCTACATATCTGAGGACAATATCTCATTTTACAAGCTTTTAATCCTATGTTCTAACCTTGCCATTTGTTTTGATTTTCCTTTTAGACTCTGAAGGAGATTATAAAAGGACAGAAGAGACCAACAAGTTCTCTACCACCTTTTAACAATTGTAATGCATTATATGTCAAATATAATAATGTAATACTAAGTCTCTACTATAAAATTCTAAAGTTTAATTATTGTTTTGACATTTTTGTATACAAATATTTTACATTTTGAGTTCTTGTATGGTATAATTACTGGATTTTAAAGGTGGCAATCTTGGATTTTAATTTTGTTTATGTATGTATTTACTGATTTATTAAAGAAACCATTTCAGGGGCTGGAGAGATGGCCTAGTGGTTAAGAGCACTGACTGCTCTTGCAGAGGACCTGGGTTAGATCCCCACACCCACATGACAGCTGAGAACTGTCTGTAACTCCAGTTCCAGGAGAACTCCAGTTCCAGGGGAATCCGACACCCTCTTCTGATCTACGCCGCATTGAACGACAGGGGTGCACAAACTTACATGCAGACAGTACATTCATACACATACAAAAATAAAATTAAAATAAAAATAAATAAAATTAAAATAAAAATAAATAAAATTAAAAAAAGAAACCATTTCAAACTCTTACATTGTTTTATATCAAGCCTGTTTTCTGTATCCTTTAAATTTAATTCATGTCTTTTAAAAATTTCCTCATGTTGTCATGTTTTTTGTATATTTCCCGGTTTTATGACCTAAGATATTTCCATGCAGAGAGATATCACTTAATTAAATTCTCTTTATGTTTATTTTGTCTCAAGATGATTTTAAGCTGTGGCCACTTAAGCTTTTTTGTCATCCTCCTGCACAAAAACCTATTAGTTTAAATTCCACTTTTGCATACTTAAATAAAATATTTACATTTATAAGGCCAGGTACCCTAAACATCTTTAAGTAAATATATAGCATGCTTAACTACACTTCCGAGACTCAAATTTTATTCTTATTTTTAAGATCACCACACCTTAAAAACTATGCTTAGCAATAAACCCTAATGCATTCCTGAACCTGATAACCTGGGGTGGCTAAAACTTTAAAGGTTATTTTAACCAACAGGATGTGATGGTCCACACCTTTATCCCCAGCCCTTGTGAAAAAAAATAGCAAGTCTCTGTGACTCAAAGCTGATTAACAAACAAAGCCAGAAAATCTGTTTTAAAGGATATTTTTGGAAACCAGGAATTCCCAGGCATGCCAGGATGCATGGGACAACCATAGAGGAAGGTGGACTGAGACCACTTTGGGGAAATACTTTGTCATTCTCCTTGGGTATTAAACAATAATATAATTTCCTCCTGAAAGGAAGATCTTACCATCTGGTCTCTTTAACATTTTGTTTGTTTGTGTGTGTGTGTGTGTGTGTGTGTGTGTGTGTGTGTGTATGTTTATGTTTTAATATCTCATGACAAACTAGATTTCTGCATACTAGAGTTAACTACAAACAACTCAAAAAATATTTTCTTCATACATTTGTTATTGTCAGTTTTTAATTGGTCTTGTAAAGACTATTGGTAAATAATCACACCTGTTTGAGGTCACTGAGGAGCTGACTCTGGAGATGGGATTGGCCCTCCTACTGTAGGCAGATTCAAGCCTGTCCCAAGGCCATGTGACAAGAAAAAAATAAAAACAGCCAAACAACCTAAGAGTAAAGACATTGTGAAGTTGAGAATAGCTAAAGGATGACAGAACTTCAACAAAAGTTATTGTTATTTACCACATGGTATATGTTTATTAAGAGTAATGACTAGTGGCCAGCTCCCAACCCACATAGGCCCGCCAACACCTCTCGGAGCAGGTGGATTACTAGATGCAGGCCCCCATCCCTGGAAGGTCCAGCCCATGCCAGGAGGAGCAGTCAGATCACCAGCTGCCTGCCCCCCACATCTGAGAACTCCAGCTCCATATAAGCACAGATTCAGTTTCCAGAGGCTTGAAAGATCTCCACACACCCACCAGACTCCAACAGGAATGACTTGGCCCCAAGCAGCCCCAGATTTGATGGGTAACAACTAACTCCTCTCTCCAGTACAAAATCAAAAGTGAAAACCTGTAACCTAGACATCCAGCCCTTCATAACTAATAAGAAGACAATGGAGACAAGCTGCACCAGGCAGAACACCTGGTGGTGCTCCAGCCCAGACAGGCCTGCAAAGGCAAGCAGAGCCAGAGCACTGAGATCACCCTGCAGAGCAGCCCAGCCCTACATACTCACCAAGGGTAACCCATAGAAGAACCCGTAGACTCACATCACACACGTGGTGCAAGGGTCAACTGATGAGTAGATAAAGAAAATGTGTTGCAACTACACAATGCGGTTCTATGCAATAATAAATATAGATGGCATCCTGCATTTGCAGGTAAATGGATGGAACTAGGAACCATTATGCTAAGTGAAGTAACACAGTCCCAGAAAAACACGGTAATTATGTTGTCTCTCATTTGTGGATCCTAGCATCAAATCCTTATTTGTAAGGCAAAAATGGGTAATGTTTCTTTTTAGAAAATATAATACCTAATACTATTACAAAAAGAGTACATTAAACCATACATCAACTTGCCATGTAATTTAGGAATATAAAGTAATATTCTAATATTTCTTTTTACTTGCATATAACTGTACTGTTAAAAAGTGAATCCCTAAACATGTTTTGAACTTAACCTATTGTTTATTTTCAGAGGTCACAATTTGGGTATATGTATGGAGTATACATGCATACATTGAAGCAATATAAAATTAAAGGGAACAAAAACAACAAAAATGACTTGTTCAAATAATTGACCATAACAGTAAACTCTGCACAATCCAGGAAACCTCTGTGTCAATTTTTTTTCTTTATTTTTAAAAGACTGAGAAAAAGATGCATATGTATATGGCAGAATGCCCAAGCTCTGGAGGGATGGTAGTGGGCATGGAAGGAGGAATGGATCTAAATTTTATTAAGAAATGTAATTAATGGGAATACAAATGTATGATATAAATTTAATGTTTTTCTTGGTACATATTCCCCCTCTCTACCTACAGTCTACATTCTTTCAAAACCTGAGGCAAAGATTTTTGTAATCTATTATCTGATATGTAAATTGTGATGTCAGATAAAACTACTCAATTGCAATAGTGTTCTTGATCCTTAAGGATATAAGTTGATTTTAAGGAATGATTACTTCTGCTCCTGGGTGCAATTTATTTCTGCATTTAGATATGTTTTATATCAGAGACACTTGAAATAGACAATTATTTGCCAAACCTATGTAAAATATGTCTAAACATTTGAAGAGAATTGCCCATTTAGAACCTGCTCCAAGTTTATACTTTATAATAGTATATTTAAAATAAAGGTTCCATCTACATATATGAAAATATTACATACTTAGTAATCATTAATAACTAAGGATAGCTGTTATTAAGTCTCATTGTATTAAACAAAAGGTTCCTATATAAAATTAAAATGGCTAGCTATTTCCAGAACAAAAATTATAACATGCTTAAGCTAGTTAGGGATACAAAATCATTGATAATTTTCAATCCACTACTAACTTGTACTAGGGTTGTAGTTACACCTTTTGAAATAAATGGGCACAAATGTTCTGTGTGTTTGTCTGTATTATCCAAGTGTTATCTGTAATATTTTTTTGCATCATGACAAGATAATTTAGCTCAAGAGAAGCTGGGTTTTACACCTTTAAACCAGCAATATGCACTCCAGAGGAGACTTCTTGGTTGGGCTTGGTAAACCTTTTCAGCTCCGTTCCTTACTATAGGTACGGACACACCCCCTGACTTCTGGAAAACTATAAATTAGGATACAGGGGTCTAGAAAACAATAAAGACTGTTCTGTTTGTACTGACATTTACAAAAGCATGGTGGTGGTGTGTGTGTGTGTGGGGGGGTAATTCGTCTTCGTTCCTCCAGGATGTAGGCAGATCACTCTTTACTCTGAACATTTTTTTCAATTTTGAAATCAGATATGTTAAGTCCAGTACAAAAGAATCAGAGCCCTCTGACCAGCCATAATAAGATGCCATTGGTGCAATGTTAGGACGATGAAAAATCTCAAATTTGCTGTTAAATGTGGGGAATGGGTTTGCTTCTGTTGTCCCTCAGATGTAGCCCCCATCTGGGCTCCAGCAAGAAGTATTCAAGAAATAGATCAGGGCACACTGAAAGGGGAGCTGACTTGTCTAAACTCCCAAAAAGTGTGGTAACATGGGCATATGTGCCCGTCCCTTTGGACTAGTGACCTACCTCTAAATTTTGCTTTATGGTTACTAAGATATGTTGGTAGATAAACAATTCAATACCAGACTTAGACTGCACTACTAGGAGTTATTGGCAAGAAGGCTCTGGAAGCCCAAAACCAAAGGACATTAGCCTCTAAATTGGGTACAAAGAAGAAGTGGACAGTAAGACTCCATTGCTTAAGATACTGTGTGATGTGAGCATGAGAAAGAAAAATTATGCTTACTTAGACAATGCTCTGCAAATGGACATCTGCCATTCATGGATCCAGAGAGCACTATGCAAATCACTGGAAAAAAGTGGTCCCTGAAGTTGTACTACAGACCTCACATGCTCCACATTTACATGCCAGAAAAAGATGTAGTGCAACAGTGTCAGGCTGGTATGTCCACCCAGAAAAAATACAATTGGATCTATGGTCTGCTCCTTCGGGGGAAGGGCACACAGCAAATGCTGCAAGCTTGGCACCCTTATTTTCAGAAGACTTTATAGGCCACAATAGAAAGCTATTGCCATCCTTTTGCTAAAGAGCTATAATGCTGTGACTAAGCTACCATCCAAGCCTTTGTGTTTGTGCCCTTAGCATAATTTGTTATAATGCTTAATGCTTGTTTAGATGTTTCTTGGTATTTGTGTTTTATTGGTAGAAATAAGGAGAGTCTTGAAATTATGAACTAGTCCATTGGAAACAGAACTTTGACAGACCCAAGTGTTTTATGTGTCATCTCTGAGATTTTCTCGCCCCCTCTTCCAAGGACCAGAGACTCTGGAGAAAGAGGTTTACAGACAAGTGTACCTGTCACCACCACAAAAAGGAACTTTTTTTGTAACAGATGGAGACTGTTACAGAGTTCCATGACTGGTCTAACACAGAGAATAAGTGCCTGTGAGATTCCCAGCCTTAGATGACAACTTTACAATGGATACTCTACACACAAGACCATGGGACATAGGTCACATGTCTTAACTCTTACCAACAAAGCTTCCACATTTTTACAGAGTATGATTTACACAGAAGACCACACCTGTCCAAAATGTAGAGAATAAGAGACCACAGATTGTGAGTCCTTGGATAAAGCTCCTATATTAAACCACTGTCACTCAGGGCTCATAGGCCATTGCAGTAGACAGGAAAGAAAGACTGTGTGACTCAGAGGTGGTAGATGATCACAAGGAAACAGATTTTCAGATGGCTGGAGACTTGATCATTTGAATTCCTAGCAATGTTGACAGCATGCTCAAGACCTAGGTAAACTCAAGGCAAACAAAAACTCGGCATAGAACTAAGGAAATGGGTGGGAGAACTCAACTTTATCTGTGGAGCTATTGGCAACTTTTTATTTTTGGGTCAGTGACAGTTGGTCTTCTTTAAGGGAGTGACACTAGATAGGTTGGACAGTCTTGAGTGGATATACTCACACTACTGGACATCTGGAGATACAAAATTGATTAAATATGTCTCTGAAAATATAGGTTAGAATGCATGAAATCTGGTGGGGTTGTGAAGGATGCAGATAGGAGGGTGGTTTAATCATGATAAAGATGCACTGTATGAAATACACAAAATGCAAAAAAATATATTGTACAAAGCTATAGAAAAATAAATTATGAAATTTTATACTACTCATTATTGAGAATAATATGTAGATGCCTCAAAAAAAGACCTTCTGTTCATTCACCTGGGACTGTATTTCAAGTAGCTGAATCACTATAATAAAGAGATATGTCCACCTGTACTGGTACATATTTGTCAACTTGGTACAAATAAGAATAATCTTTGACAAGGTAAGATAATGACCATTTCCAACATGGAATTGCTCTGTGATCATGCTGGTGAGTTAGAGGTGGCATGGCCCAGTCCATTTTCAGTATGCAGTAGCTAGACTGGTGAGACTGGGCTTTACAAGAAAAGTAGGTGAGAAGTGCAGTCAGGTTCAGGTTGGAGTTCCTGCCCTAACTTTCCTCAGTGATAGACTATCACTTGGAAGAGCAAAAACAAATAAACCCTTCCCCTCAAAAGGGTGTTTTAGCCTATGTTTTATCAGAGAAATATCAAATAATTAGGAAAACTGTCCATTGTTTACTCCATAATATTTACATTTATCAAAGTAAAGAATCAAACAAGTGTACATCATGGGGATTGGAAAATAAGAAAATGAAGAACAATTTACAGTGTTCTGCATCATACAAGATGGAATTCCTTTAAAGACTTTATTAAACAGAAGAGGGGTTAGAGGGGTGGTTCAGTGATTCAAAGTACTTACTACCCCTCCACAGGACCTGGGTTAGATTCACAGCATGCACACAACAGCTAACAACCATGTTTAACTCTAGTTCCAGGGGATCCCATGTCCTCTTCTGAATTTCATGGGCATTGTCAGAAACAGGTGGACTTGAATACATGTAGGCAATACACTCATAAACATAAAGTTAAAATATTAAATACAATATTTTTAAAATACTAGAAGACTCTAAATGTTCTCAATGCAAAATATAAATGAAATAAGGATGTTGATTTCCTCAATTTAATCAATATTTATCCTTTATACATATTGAATTATCACAATGCACTTTATAAATATATAAATTGTTATGTGCCAAGAAAAATTACCAAATAACAAAAATATTTTAAGAAGCTTTTTGGCTTCATAAAGATGAAATGAGGGAAGCAAAAATAATATTAGATTAAAATTACCAATCATTTATTCTTTAAGTTTATAGAAGTATGTATATATATATATGCAATAATACATATAGATTTGCTCTTGTTTTATAGCAGTTATAAAATCATATATATATATATATATATATATTTGTAAACATGAGTATATGCTTGTTTGTCTCCATAGCAATTTTATATGCAATATCAACAAATATTGCATATGCTTATGTAAATTCCAGCTAGTTAAATTATGCAGGTGCATAATGAATGTGCATATCTTGAAACATTTGGCAACAGCCACAAGTTTCTGAACAGGAAATGACCAAAAATTAACTCAAAACAAAATCTGTACTAATCAGTGTTGCTTCTGACAGTACCTGGCCATCTTACAGTATTGCTTCACTGCAGTTTTACCCCAGAACACACAAGTGTCCTTAGCACTGTGTGTACTACCAAAGTGAGCAGCACCAATGAATATTGCTTAAAATACCTGGGCTCCCATGTTAGACTGATGGGTGATATGAACCGCATTGTTTTCACTGGATGTACAAGGTGGTCAGATGTGACAAAACTTAGCACTTTCATTATAGAAAACAAAGACTGTTAATATTTTCCTGTCATTTCATGATTGATATCACATATTTTTCTATGTTTGTGTTATCATCTTTGATTTCAAAAAATTTTCTTGTGAGTGGCTAACCTTAGTTTTCTAAAAATAAAACAATTTTAGCTTGGGGTAAGGATATAATTTCCAAGAATTTTTGAAAATGTCTTAAATATACTATGTAAATATGTACTTCATATTTATACTATGTGGCACTCTCAAGACTGATTATTTTAACAACATAATATCAATCAACTCTGAAAACATGGGTGATGCTGTATATCTTGCATAACTAAATATGAAGACAGACTTCATTATTAAAAATAAATAAACTAAGAGGAGAGATAAATAATGCTAGTGTAAAAACCAACCGTGAGGGAATCATATTAGCCTAATAATCTAAAGACAAATTACACATAAATTATCTCTACATGAGTCATTGTGCATAACTGAGGGCTACATAACAAGAAAAAGTGCCAGACGGGAGAAATCTTCCCCTTGAGGCATTGGCCAAGGTAATCCAAGAGACTCCCCAAATCATGCAGTCTGTGGCCAAAGCCATTTATTGCCTCCCAGAACCTGAAGTTAGGTTACTACTGCTGGACATACTTCAGAGTCCAGAATTGGAGCAATGAAGCTAGAATTACCAGGAAGCCACCTCCTCTGAAGGCTAGTTCTCATAACTTTGGAGAGCACTACTCAAGCTGCTAGGGAAGAATAGCAATCTTGGTCCAACACCAGCTTTAAGACCAAACATCCGGGGCTGGAGAGATGGCCTAGCGGTTAAGAGTGCCGACCGCTCTTACAGAGGACCCGGGTTCGATCCCCAGCACCCACATGGTGGCCGAGAACCGTCTGAAACTCCAATTCCAGGAGAACTCCAGTTCCAGGGGATTCTGAGACCCTCTTCTTACCTCCGCGGCATTGCACGACACGGGTGCACAGACCTGCATGCAGACAGTACATTCATACACATACGGAAATAAATATAATTAATAAAAAAAATTTAAAAAAAAAAAAAGACCAAACATCCACATCAATGTTGTGAGCAGCATATGACTTCGGTACAGTAGGCACTTTTATCTTGGGAGAAATGACTGGCTAACTCTTCGGATTCACCCAGTCAACTGGATGGAGCTCATGTGTGGTAATGTAAGCATAGCCAGATAACCACAACTGGAGATGTCAGAGATCTTAGAGAAATTCTCAAGCTTGTCACATCCCTAGGATAAGGTAACTTCTTATGAACTACAAGATAATTATCCTTATATTTATAGACAAACATCCCAGGCAATCAATAAAGAAGACAGATTTGCACAGGTTGAAGTGTATTTCAGAGTCACACAACTGGAAACACACATTGTCTGGGAATTGCTCAAGCCTAAGCAACGGTTCTACAATTCAACCTCTATACCTAAGATTCATGCAACATAGAACAAGGAGCCAAGATGAGAACAACTGCATTTCTTCAAGCATGGGACTCCAGGTAGGCTGAGTAGAGCTCAACGGATGAACTTCCACTGAGAAATGGTGGGGGAAGATTAATTTGGCATGATATGCCCTAACACAAATGACAAAATATTTGAACTTCAGATTGGGGTGGGTGTGCTGTGGAAAGGTGCCAATGGAGAAGGGAGTATAGGTGATTAATACTGAGTTAGAGTCTATCTATGAAATACACAAAATTTCAGTAAAAAAAAAATAAAAATAAACAAGGGCATCGATCCCATTAGTGTTATGATTTGCTTTTGTCTTTAATAAATGGTAAAACTTTGTGAATAACCAAAATTTTTGTTCAATAGAAGTAAATATTTGATACTTATACAGATTTTATCTAATAATTACATATCCACCTTTGTAAAAAATTTTCTCTATTGAAAAATGTCACAGTGGAAATACATTTAGAAGCCCTGTTTTAGACTATAGAAATGTGTAGCAAGCACAAGTTCTTTACATTGCAAACTCAGTACTGAAATGGAAGAACTGGCATTCTCACAGCACACCAAATCTGTTCATGTCATTTAGATATTGACTTTTTATTTTCACAAATTTAAAGACTCCTACTGAAAACACAATGAAAATAACTCAGTATTTTTTAGAAATATGAAATATTTTGAGAAGTATTTTATTGATTACATTTATTTCATGTGTATGAACATATTGTCAGCATGTCTGTAAGTGCACCTGTATAATGCAATGTATGTAAGTGCACCTGTGTAATGCAATGTATGTAAGTGCCACCTGTGTAATTCAATGCTCCTTTAGGTCAAAAGAAAGCATCAGATTCCCCTAGAACTAGAGTTGTGGATTGTTGTTAGGTGCCTGATGGCTGCTGGGAATCATACCCAGGTCCTTTGAAAGAGCATTCAGTTCTCCTACCTGCTGAGCCTTCTCTCCATCCCCAGAAATATGAATTTCTTAGAAAAGCTCTTACAATTATTATTCTGGGGCCTTAGAGAATGTATATTATGTAGTACCAAGAATTCCATCTGGCAAACCTCAACCACTCTGCAGAGATTGGACAGGTGTATTGGGTGCTCCCTATTTGGTAATTTGATCAGTTTTCATAAAGCCTTTATCACATCCTCACTCAAGGCACAGTTCACACTATGGGTGTGCAGTGATGTATAATTTTTAGAGGCTTCTTAAGAGGGAACTCGTGGCTAAGCACTATTCCCTGTTATGTCATGCTGAGAAAATTCTACTGATGTCTCTAGTGTCAAAATTTCTTTTTCTTAACATTCCACATGATAAACAGAATTTTTTAAAGGCACTGGAAAATTCTAATAAATGTAGCACAAATGCATCTGGAATTTCATGCATGAGTTTCAATGACTTAGATGAAAGTCACTAGTTTGGAATATTATCTGAAATGATGTGTTTCAATGACTTAGATGAAAGTCACTGGTTTGGAATATTATTTGAAACAATGTGTAACTATTTTAATAAGCAAAATTAGCAAAGCTGCTTATGTCTAAGGGAGTTACATCATTTGTCTACTAAGTGCTGTGCTGTACTCTCATTATATTATATAGGAGAATAAGAAAAGACTTGCTGAGATGAATCAATAATTTTATAATATTCTTATTTTACTGGAATTATAAGAAAAACACCTGATATACTTATATATAGATGGAAATAAACAAACTACATATATATACATATATATATATATAGATGGAAATAAACAAACTACATATATATATACATATATATATATATATGTATATATTATATATGTAATATTAATATATATTGTTCATTTGACATGAAGTTTGCCAGCCCTTGCTTGAAATATAGTAAGGTAATTAACACAAAATATATTAACAAAATATATTAACAAAATGAAATCAGTGACCTAAGGTTTTTCTAGTAGAATTGTGTACTCTGGATATTTTTAATAAATTAATAATGCATTTTAAAAGTTGAGAATTTGTATATTTTCAAATATTTGATGATTTGTTTTATAATCATACTAATGATTACCGATTTTTAAAATAATTGACACTTATTAAATATTGTCAAAAAGTTGGGGCCTGGAGAAATGGCTCAGTAGTAAAGTACTGGATGCCCTTGCAAAAGACCGAGGTTTCGGTCCCATCACCCACATGGCAGCTAACAAGTGTTTATAGCTTACAATTTCACAACCATTGCATGACATGTGTGCACTTACAAACAGGCAATCCATGCACACAGAACACAATCATTCCGTTTTTATATTATTACAAATAACAAGTACATATTAAAATGATGTTTAAATTTGTAAACCTAGCATTCTAATGGGAAAGGCATGGAAAGCAGTGATATATAAAGAAAATAAATTTTATAGAATATTAGAAGCTGTTTAAAGAAAAGATGGAGATAAAGATCTAAGACTGGCATTCAACATTTCTTGCAGTTGTTATATAGGAGGCAAAAAGCAACTTAACACCGATTGATCAGAGTGTTCCAGTACTCAAATATGATAAGGTACTTAACCATGTAGGTACCTAGCTGTATTAGTTAGCATGCTTCCACTTACATTAAAAGTTATCACACTTAATGTGAATTTCTGTAGTATTTTCAAAAGGTAACCTATAATTTATTAACATTCTTTCAATCTTATCTTTGAAATCATTCTTCCAAAATTATCACAATGATTTAATTTCTTTTTATTGAATGAATTCCTCTTGGGGATGAATATGTAAGCAGATATCTAAGAGAAACTTAATAGTCAATTAAGTTCAAATCCTTCGTTTAGCCCATAGATATTACACACTTAAATACCTGCTGGAGTCAGTGAAGAAGTGAGCAGACACAGCCTGACTATCAGGAAAGTCACTGCCTGCATTGGATTGGCCTGTGGTCATGTCTATGACGCATTTCCTTTATTGCTGAGTAATGTCTGAGGACCCAGCCCACTACGGATAGTACGATTCTTGGTCCTGTGTTATATAAGAAGGTTGAGCACATATTAGAGGGACAAGTCAGTAGAAGAGATCCTCCATGGTCTGTTCTTCAGTTCATGCACTGAACTTCTGCTCTGGCTTCTCTCCATGATGAACAGTTAACTGAAGCTGAAATAAACCCTTTCCTCACAAACTCTGTTTTGGTCAGTGTTTTATCTCAGCAGTAGAAAGTGACTAGGACATTCAGTATTAGCTGTTTTAAGCTCCAGAAACTGAGAATTCCTCTGATGATATTACATAACCTGGAATTATAATCCAAATAATCATTTTGTCTCCTAAATTGTTTTGTGCCAGGGCAATTTATCAAACTACAGAAATGAGGCTGGCATAATTTCATTTCAGGGTGGCATATTTCTTGAACATATGTAGTCTTTATATTAAAATAGGTAATAAATGGAATTATTTTTATCTAAATATTTTATTTTCCCTCAGTATTATTTTCTAGGTTCAAGGTATCTGATTCTCTGGTCACTTTGTTACTGACCACACAGCAATATCCATCATCCACTCTTTTTTTTTTTTTTTTTTTGTTTTCTTTTGTATTTTTATATAAGGTCTCCCTTTTAGTCCCAGATGAACTGGAACTTCTTTTGTAGACCAGGTTGGCTTTGAACTCTGCCCCCGAGTGCTGTGATTAAAGGTATGCACCATCATGCCCAGCATCATCCTCTCTTTTAACATTTTTGCACATTGATTTATTTGTCTGCTTGAGTATAGGAAACAATTTTGTTTCATAATTCTTGATTAATTTGTTCAAGCAATCTTCCAACAGGTGTTATATTAGATGGGTGAGCATTTCAACTTTATGTTAGATATTCATGGAAAATAATGTAAATATATGCCAACTAAAGTTTTCAAAGCCAATGCTGGAACTTCAATATGCTAATATGTATCAAACACCAGAATACAAAGCAATTCACAACATTTCTATTAGAAGTTTTATGTTTATAACTACTACATGTGTGGTTGTAGCTATTTATGATCATTTTCTTTCTTTCTTTCTTTCTTTCTTTCTTTCTTTCTTTCTTTCTTTCTTTCTTTCTTTCTTTTTTTGGTCTTTTTGAGACAGGGTCTCCCTGTAGCCTCAGCTGTCCTGGAACTCACTCTGTAGATCAGGCTGGCCTTGAACTCACATAGATCCGCCTGCCTCTGCCTCCCAAGTGCTAGGATTAAAGGCGTGCACCACCACGCCTGGCTGAATTTTCTTTAATTTATACCATATTGTTAATTGAAGTAGTGATAGGTATTAATTTATATCCTATTGCAATGGCACTTCCAAAAAGTTTGAATTGCCTAAATTTCAAAGGCAACTACCTTCATTTAGTAAACAGAATTTACCAATTTTTATAGCTTTTACAATGTCCATACCAAATGCCAATGGTTCCACTTAGTGTTTAGAACACTTTTTAAAATAATTAAAATTAAACTTTAATCAATTCCCATTTCGTAATTTTTTTATTTTGTAAAAATTTATATACAAATGGTAGACTTTTAAGTTATATATTTAAATAACCCAGCGTAATACCCAGAAATAGTACAAAATAGCAGATAGTTACATAGCAATGATCGCAAAAAAAAATTTATTTTCTTGAATTCTAGGTTACATCATAGGTTGATCTCAGCATCAGCCACTTAAGGATTCAGTGGTATAAAGCTTATCTGAAAACAAAAACACATTACATGAAAGCTTGAAGTGGATATAGAAAAGGTACAATTTTATTAATTATTATCTAATTCTTCCTAAAAGAGGCTCATTTGGCAGATTTAAAAAGCAGATGGCTCATTGAGACTGACCAAATTTTATTAAGATTTGAAAAAAGTGGCTATCTCCATTGATTTTGTGGTGACAGCACAGATTTAGCCATAAAAGAAGGGGAGTTGGTTGCAAAGGCAGGGCATATTTTAACAGTGTGAAGTAAATTTGTACAATTGAAATTCCTATAAAAATATTCATCAAGTTTAAAATAGAAGTATAATTGTGATAAAATTCATGCCTCGGGAATGATGTCTGAATTATAAAATTATAAAAGTTTTACATTGTGCTGTATAATGAGATACTTACATGGTGCTCCCCAGATATTGTGTGATAAACTCAGTATTTGATGTTCCATTTGACATGTTTAATATTAATTTCTATTATTCTTAATTATATGTATGGGTAGATTGTGTGGGGTTATGTGCATGTGATTGTAGGGGTTATAGGGATCAGGAGTATGAGATCCCCTAGAGCCAAATTTATAGGCCCTTATGAGACACCTGAAGTGGCTCCTGAAAGCTGTACCAGGGTTCACTTCAAGAGAACTATTTGCTCTTATCAGCTGAGCCATTTCTCCAGTCACATTTAGACATTTTAAGAAATCATATTCATATTCACATCCAGAGATATTTATTAATATAAATTATTAAATAATTGATATAAAGTTAATATAATATTTTCTTTACAAAACCTTGCTGGTGTTGTACCAAATGCCAGTAATTTGAAATATCCTGGATATAAAAGCTTTTATTTCATTTTCCTAGGTTCAGGGAAAAATGTTGATGATATAGTACCCATTTCAGGACTTCATATGGAAAGTCGATATACATTAAACTCATACGTTAATAAACTGTATGAAAACAGCAGAAAGGAACAGAATCAGCATACTTGAATTCGTGGCTGCAGCAGAGTTTGGAGTACTAATTTTTTTTTTTTTTGCTACGTCTTAATGAAATACTATTACTTAAAAGCAATTAATAATTTTGGAAAGATGAATATTATAATTTATCACTAAAAATATAGACCTGTAAAAGCATCTGCCTTTTCAAGAGTCTTCCACAGAATTACAGAAAAGAGAAAGTATTGTATCAGGAGCATACATTAGGTTATAGAGTTAAGGACAAACAAGCAGAAATATTGCAGTGCCACAGTACCAATATGCAATTGGCATTTCTATCTCGATACTATTATTGAACTACATCTATATCAAAAATGTGTTCCTAAAATCAGACTTTTTAGTTCATTGAAATAAATTGGTGGTATCTTGATAAGACTTGTACAGAGGAAATTATATGGAAGATGGGGTTGAGTTTGGGAAAGCAGATGCTATTTAGGTATGAAGCTTTTTGAGATGGTTATCTTGGTATTTAGTACAGCTTGTGCTGAAAGTTAGAGCTTTAAGCACATTTACATCATAGGTTAAGAATATTTATGAATGAGATTATTTGTATTTATTTTTACTTTATGTGTATGAGTGTTTTTCATGCATGTACACAAATGCAATATGTGAATGCAATGCCCATGAAGGCCACAAATAGGGTCAGAACCCTGGAATAGAAGTAGTGGCAGTTTTTAGGTGCCATGTGAGGGCTGGGCTCCCCAGAAGAGCAGACAGTGCTCTTCAACCCTGAGCAATTTCTCTGGACATGACTAAGAAAAGTTTTTAAAGTCAGTGTTTTCAATTTTTGTACTAAGTGGAGACATTAGGGTTTATGCTCCCTTCAGGAGAAGGGGTTAAGGGAGAATAACCTAATAAATAAAATTTTAATAATAATAATTATTATTTAAATAATTTTTAAATAAAATATAAAAATATTATTTAAATAATAATATTTAATAATATCTGGATGTGGCAGAAAGTAAGGAACCAGTAGATATTCAATAAATATGTAGGATGAAAACAGTAGTAAAGATGATAATTATCCAATTAACATGGTTATAAGAAAATGTAATAGTTTAATGCATGAATGTTTATGACCTGAAAATTTGCAGAAGGATAAATAGTGTGGAAGATCTAGATGATGTCATAGAAAGTGGCATAAACTTACAGGACTGGTTTAATAACCTACTTTAAAATTGTGTTCAAACATAGCCTGCATAATAATTATTAAAAATATTTTAAAATATTTTATTCAGTTTTTGTGTACTTCATATAATAGATTACAAACACCCAAACAGATTTCAAGCATTCTGTCATATATGTTAAATCCTATCTGGTAAACCATTTATACACAGACATCCCTAGATGCAAATTCATCCAGTGGAGTCTAGTCAGCCTTAACGAGAATTGCTACCTTAAAGAAGGTTACTCTCCTTCACCTCACAGTAACCAGTTGCCAATAGTTCCTAAGCTATGGTTTAGGTCTACTGCCCATTTCCCCACTCTATTTTGGGTTTTTATCTTATTGAACTGGCATGGGTCTCTTGCATGCTGTCACCATTTTTGCAATTTCACATGAGCAAGTTGCTAGAGGCCTGAATGCCTCTATTCCCTTATCTGCATGTATCAACCAGGGGTCTTAAAGTCTTCAACAATGGTCTCTGAGCTATGGGTGGGTGAGATTTAATATAGGAGCCCCGTCCAGAATCACATACTCTTCACTCTCTTATTCTCTAAAGCTTAGCTAGTTGTCCCCTTCTGTGTACATAATACTCTGTTGAATATGGATACTTTGTTAGTAAGAGTTGAGGGATGCATTAGTCTTCTCCCTAATCCCTGTTCCACTATGTTCCACTAGCCTTTAGTGTAGAGTCTCCACCTTGGTTGTCTCCCTTAGAGCTGGGTATCTCTCACTCAGATTCTTTGTGTGTGACCAATTGTGGAACTCTGCAGTAGCCTCCATCTGTTGCAAAAAGAGTGGTGTATGGTAATGACTATTAGGCTTTATAGCTGGGATGGACCACTTATTGATATTGTCTCTTATCATACTGCACATTATCCTCTTGAACTATGAGAGCTCAGCTTCGGGGAGTCTTCCAGTTCATTTCCAGGTCCATTGCTCTAAGTCTTGTGTCTAAAATATGCCCTCAAGTGTAGCGTCTTATCTTCAAGCTCTAGGCAATGATCCAAAACTGTGGCAATAGCCTGTATTATTTGGGGAGTCTCTTGGACTACCCTGATCAATGATTCAATGGGAAATTCTCCTGTCCTTGTTATATGTACACACTCATGTTCAGATATTACATGAGTATTTTTCAGGGATTATTTTGATTCAATATATTTTCCTCTGGAATTTACACCACCGAAACTTAATCTCAACTCTCTCTCTCCCCTATTAACCTCTCTCCTCCTTCCCTAGTTTAAGTACCTGCATCTCACCCATTTCCACTTGATAATACCCGTCTCCTATTTCTTTTTTTTTCACTTGGGGAAACTCCTTTTATTTATTTATTTTTTAAATTTAATTTTTATGGATGCTTTGTGCATTTCGTACATCATTTTCCAATTCAGATCAGGCATATTTCCCTTTCCCTTCCCCCCTACCCCCACCCCATCCCAGATCATGCATTCTGCCATAACTGTCCTGCATCTTTCTCTTATTTTTTTTTTTTTCATTTTTAGCTATAAGTGATAATCCATGAGTACAAGCATCCTTCATGCAAAACCTATCTGCAGGCTGTTGTGCCCAAACACCTACAGCCCCACCATCCAGTGGGGGGTGACAGGTTGTTTGTTCAATCAAGTTGATCAAATGAGTGTCCAGACTACATTGCTGTAGTTTCACCATTCACCCCAATCGCAGCCCTTACATTCTACCACGCCCCCTCTTCCGCAGGTTGTTCCCTAGGCTTAGAAAAGGGGCACAGGTGGATGAGAGGTAAAACAGTCCACTCTCTCTGGAGCTGTTGACTTGGACTCTGGTCAATTCTGGCTGTTTCCTTTCATGGGCTGACAGTTTGTCCAGGAATAACCTTTCGATCCTACTAATGAAGAACAAGCAATTAGATATATAGGTATTTAAGCAGCACTAATAGTTATGGTAGGTTACTTTAGCATAGACACATGTTTGGATATGTTAATCCATGAATTACAATTTTCCCCCCTGTTAAATATGACAGGGTCTTACTGTGGCTTATAACATCTCCTAACCTGTAGAGGATGTAAGCTTGTGGCATCAGCCATGGGTTATTCCTCCAAGGAGAGAGCCAATAGCCAATTAGATTTGGGATATACAGGCACATGGCTGCCTCTGCTGCACAGTATTTCCAGGCAGGTGAGGTGTAGCTGGTGCTGACGGTGGAGTCTTGCTTGACTCAGGGAGACCCGTATTTGCTTTATTGGTTTAGTGGCCTTTGGTAACACTCTCTGGCATTCCAGAGGCCATCTGTACACTTGCATGTGCGGTCTCAATACATCCCTCCCATGTTAACGTCAGGTCTTCGGCAGCAGGGTCTTATCGCCTCTCCTCCTGCAGGTATCCCAACTTAGGGGCAAGGAGCCCTTACCTTTTGTGGGGCCTTGGATCCCCTGGCCAACATCCCCCTGGTAGAACAATCCATTGCTGATGTCAGAGCTCCTGCATTAATATACTTTGCCTAAGTGCACCTCTCTAGAGTTCCTTCTTCCATTTTACCACTATGGTTCCTTGTATTTCCTTCCCTCCCGCCTTCTCAGTTGAATATCCCCATATTTTTAATGAAAATTGAGCATAGAAAAGCTCAGCTGAAGCACTAACATTTTATTTTTATCTCTAATTTGACTAAGTATTTTAGTTGCCACAGCAAGAGCACCTTTGAAAATAGAGATGGAAATAATACCTAGGATGTCTCAAAGAGAAAATAAACAGAAAAGAAGAAAAAATGAACAAGAAAACCACCGTTAGACTTGACCAGAAGGATTTGTGACTGTACCTTGCTGCTTAGTGTGCTTTCATTAACACCACGCTTCCTAACGCTGCCATCTTTGTCACTGTTGTTTTTTTGTTTGTTTGTTTGTTTTATGATATCTTTGAGACAGGATCTCCCTTCAAGTACCAGCTGTCCTGGAGCTCCCTCTCTAGACCAGGCTGGCCTTGACCTCACAAGTGCTGGGATTAAAGGCGTGCACCACCACACCCAGCTTGTGTCATTGTTTTTAATAAGTTCTAACCTACAAATCTTTCCTCATGACACTACTGCCTATTACATAAATCATACCAATGCTCAGCCCTTGGAATTCAATCAGAAACCGACATAGCTGACTCCTGTCAGGATTCATAAGTACTACAATTAATAAATTTATTATTTAACAGTAAGGCTGTTTTCATTCCAAAAGTACATGCAAAACCGGACTGTTACATAGAAAGTGTTTCAGAGTAACTAAGCTGAAAGTGTATTTTTTTAACTTCAAGCTAACTCCTCTGACAAGACAATGCATTTTGTGCTTTATAGCTTCCTCTGTCAGCTCTGTTAGTAGAAAACATAATTCATTCACTGATCATTTTTTTCTGTGTCATGACCAAGACAAATCCTTGTCATCATGGAGTTTATGTTCTACTTTTAATCCATTCTGTGCTAGAAATTAGGGGTGAAGTGGCATTTATGAAATTAAAGGCAAGTCTGGAAAGATGCTTCAGAAATTAAAAGTACTGCCTGTTCAGTTCTCAGCACCCACCTTGTGGCTAACGACTGCCCATTTCTTCATTTTCAGGAGATCAGACACCATTTTCTGACCTCTATGGTTATTGCATAACATGGGTGCACTTTCAAACATGCAACAATGCAGTCATACATATAAAATGAAAATAACATAAAATGTAAAAGTAAAATACATAAAATTGTAGATGAAAGTGAGTAAGGTAAAATTTAGTCATTATTAGCAAAAATGAATAATGCAATATTTACATAATTAATTAATAATCTTAGTTAAAAATACACATTTATAGTTGGATGTGTGTATACTGCAGAAGGCTATCTTAGAAAAGTTCCAGGCTGGAGAGATGATCTAGTGGTTGTGAGCGCTGACTGCTCTTGCTGAGGACCTGGGTTCGATCCCCAGCACCCACTTAGCAGCTGAGACCCATCTTCAACTCCTGTTCCAGGGGAATCTGACGCCCTCTTCTGACCTCCACGGCATTGCACTACACACCGGTGCACAGACCTACATGCAGACAGTACACTCATACACACAAAAAGTAAATAAAGATTTGTGTTTGTGTGTGTGCGTGTGTGTGTGTGTGTGTGTCTGTGTGTGCATAAGTGTACTATCTGCATGTAGGTCTGTGCACCCATGTCATGCAATGCCACGGAGGTCAGAAGAGGGCGTCGGATTCCCCTGGAATTGGAGTTGAAGACGGGTCTCAGCCGCCGTGTGGGTGCTGGGGATCACAAAAAGACTAAATAAATAAATAAATAAATAAATAAATAAATAAATAAAATTAAAATTTTAAAAAAGAAAAGTTCCAATGCCCAGCAAGATAAATCTTCTTTCCAGCTAATGTTCAAGATAGTTCAAGGGTCTCCCCAAATAGTATACGCTACAAAGACATTGATTGCCTCCTAGAATTTGAAAGTAAAACACCATTGCTGAAAACAATACATATTTTGAAAAATTGGACTGGAATTGATCCAGTACTCTCCTCCCTATGGACTAGGTTTTACATTTTCAGAAGGTGTTGTGCAAGCCACCATGGACACTAACCTATAGTCCTAACCAAATGTAGAGCCTGTGAACCAAAAGAGGGCCTGGCCCAGAAAAAATATCTATACTGGTGCAATAGTGGCACATTTATCTTGGGGCTACTCAACACTTCTCTAAATGGATTTAATACCTGTTCAATAGGAGAGAATCCATGCATGGTACTGTAAACACAGACAAAGTACCAATGCTAGGAAAGGTCATAGACTCTGAAGGAGAACATTCTACTGCCACTTTCCTGAAACAATGTGATTACTATATACGAAATACTTACCCTTATATTTACTCTCACCACTAATCAAAATTCTTCTTTTATACAATAAATGGTCAATAGTACAAAGTTCTACAACTGAATAAAATGCAGATAATAAACCCTACACCTACATCTTAGATGTCATCACAGAATACAGGGCAAAAACTCTGTAGAGAACCAGGATACTTGCTACTCTACAGTGTATCCTAGACATGAGAGGGAAGCTGCACCCTTGAGATCTCAATAACATGGTTTTCTAAATAAGATATGGATAAGGACAACACCAGTTGATATGCTAATGTGGATGAGGGGGATTTCCCAGGGTCTCACTTCTACAAGAAGTGCTAAAGGAAATGAATGACACTGGTGGAGTGTGAATCACTTTTCTTTAGGGACAAGCTCAATGATAGGCTCTAATTTCATGTGGTCAGCTCTAAATACATGTACACACATGAATGTCTTATAGAGTCAGTATATGCATAGGTGTGTAAATATGTAATATATATTGCCACCATAAAAATCATCCAAAAAGAGGAAAAGAAATTGAGAGGGATTATGGAATGTAGGAGAACTGGAGAAGAAAACAGAGGGAAGGAAGAAAATGTAAGGAAAATGGTAGGAGTACTGTACTCATACGTGAAGTACACATGGGATTTTAAAATTTGTTATTAACTAAAGCAAAGTTTAAGAAACAGCTTTTTGTTTTTTTAAGTTTATTTATTTATATAATATATATATATATATATATATATATATATACTCTTTTGTATAAAAAAGTAGTACTTAGAAGTCTTTTGGAATAATAGATATTTAAAGACGTTTAGCATACATGGGTTTATAAGGCCTTTGAATACACCATTAAAATATTTATATTTTGGGGCTGGAGAGATGGCCTAGTGGCTAAAAGTGCCGATTGCTCTTGCAGAGGACCCGGGTTCGATCCCCAGCACCCACATGGCGGCTGAGAACCATCTTTAACTCCAGTTCCAGGGGAATCCGACGCCCTCTTCTGACCTCTGTGCCATTGCATGGCACGGGTGCACAAACCTACACGCAGACAGTACATTCATACACATAAGTAAATAAATAAATAAAATAAAATATAGAATTAAAAAAATTATATTTTGATTAGGCATGCCACAATAAAATTTAAACTAATAATTCTTGTGCACAAAAAAAAAAGAAGGAAAACTTAAGTGGCCACAGCTTAAAATTATTTTGAGACAAGTAGCACATGAAGACAATTAATATAATTATCTGAGATCTTGCTGCATAGAATAGATTAGAAACACATGAAAACATGACAGTACAAGGAGTTTTAAGAAAATGATGGTCATACATAATTGTATGAATGAATACATTTGATTATAATGATCTTCTGTAAGTGGGCACAGCTGAAATTATGAAGGCAATAGTTTAGAAAGATAATGTTATTGATGTACATAGAGGAGTTTTATAGGGTTTTAGAAAACATAGTTAAGAAGATATCATGCTGAGTGAAGTAACACAGTCCCAGAAAAACAAACGACGAGTGGTTTTTGTTTTTCTAGCTAGCACCAATTACCTAATCGTTTGGCATACTGAGCAACGTCAATGTGATCTGAAAACAACTGTGCTCTTTTATTGTGAATCCCTTAAAATATAATAAATAAAATAAAATAAAATAGCTTTTAGTTTGGGGTGATGATAGGCAATAGATGGAGAGGAAAAACTTAGATTTGAGGTTTATAGTAATTTTTATGGGGGTGACAGTGATGGCAGGGGTGAAATGGAGACTCTGACCTGTGGAGAACTGAAGTTCCTTAAGAGACAGAAAAACCTGGAAATAAATTTGTGGTGAATGGAAAAACCTAAAACCATTTCTTTAAATACAAGTAAGCAGCTGAGTGAAATGAAGGTAAGAGAGAGGAATTAAAATTTAAAGGATTGAGAAAACCCAACAAAGTGGAGGTGTTGGGAGTAGAACCTAGGTCCTCTGCAGTAGAGTTATTTTTTTGTGAAGGGCAGGGTGCTTGGGACCAGGGTTCACCCTGAGAGAGGGGAAGTCAGAAAGACATTAGGAGATGCCACCTGGGGCAGACTCTGCAGGCAGGAAACAGAGGAGAGCTTAACTAGGTAGAGCCAAAGAAGGAGGGGGGGGATCACTTTCATGCCACTTCCCAAAGATCTGCAGAAGCTTGAGGAGAAGTGAGACGACTAGAACAATATGACTAAATACTTGCAGTCCAGGGAATTCCCAGGTTATCATGATCCCCTACAGTTGACTAGTACCTGTTAGTTCCTGGGTATGGCCATTTTAAATTATGCCATGTGGCTACATTAAGATGGTGACAAAGTCACACAGGTCACTTTCATTTTGAAAATGTTAATATCCAAGATGCCAAGCCATGTGGCTATGATGTCATCAACCAAGAAAGAGACCAAATCACATGATTGTCTCCATCTTGGTGAGGTCACTTGCCTGAGAGGAAGGGAGAAATCTTGAGAGTGACAGAGGGACAAGTCCATCCCTTAGGTGGGCTTGAGTTCACTCAGTAACTGTGTCAATAGATCAAAGGTAGGGGAGACCAGAGCAGTTCAGTGGCCATGGGTACAGGTTCAGGAATGACCTGGAGAGAGAGAGAGAGAGAGAGAGAGAGAGAGAGAGAGAGAGAGAGAGANTGGGTTTCCTGTATATGGCTTTGATTACATTGAGGAATGATCCCTCCAATCCAATTCCTTCTAGGACTTTAAACATGAAGGGATGCTGGATTTTGTCAAAGGCTTTTTCAGCACCAATTGAGATGTTTTTGTCTTTCATTCCATTTATGTGTTTGATGATGTTTATTGATTTTTGTATGTTGAACCATCTCTGCATCTCTGGTGTGAATCCAACTTGGTTATGATGGATGATCTTCTCGATGTGGGTCTGTATGTGATTTGCCAGTATCCTGTTTAGAATTTTGGCATCTGTGTTCATTAGGGATATGTTTTTATAATTCTCCTTTTTGGTTGTATCTTTGCCTGGTTTTGGTAATAGAGTGACGCTGGCTTCATAGAAGGAATTTGAGAGAATTCCTTCTGATTGTATCCTTCTAAACAGTTTCGGTAATAATGGTTGTAGGTCCTTTTGAAATGTTAATAGAATTCTGCTGTGAAACCATCTGGGCCTAGGCTTTTTTTTAGTTGGGAGGTTTCTTATTACATCTTCGATTTCTTCATATATTATGGTCTGTTTAAGTGGTGGATCTCTTCTTGGTTGAGCTTTGGTGATTCCCAGGATTTCTGATATTCATCCATTTCTTCTAGGTTTTCAAACTTAGTAGAGTATAGGTTTTTAAAGTATTCCCCTATGATTTTCTGGATCTTTTCCTTGTCTGTTGTGATATTTCCCTTTTCATCATGGATTGTATTGATTTGGAGTTGTTCCTTCTTTCTTTTGGTTAACTGGGCTAGATGTGAAACAGCTTTTGTATAGTTAATGTGTTTACATTTTTCTAAAAAAAGACAGGTGTTGAACGGTTTACTACTAAGTAATAGTACTTTTGTCTTTGGGAAAATCAACTTCTCTCTATTTGGACATTAACCATGATTAATAGGAGGCAATTCCTATGTGATACATTGTACAGATAACCAAGTGTACATGGCTGGAGGAATGATAGATCTTGGAGGAAAAAAGCTACTTTTGTCACATCCCAAAACCAATATAATTTTGTACTGTTTCTCAAATATATCTTTATATTTATGGACAAGTGTATCTCCCTCTGTCAAAGAAGCTTATTTTTTTTTTTTTACAAAAGATTGAGAATAGAACACAGTTTCCAACTACTCAAATGTAGAAAAGAAGTGACTGTGACGAAAATAACTCTACGGAAAACATCTACATCACAATCTCTGGACCCAAGGCTCAAATAACCTCACTGAAAAGGGTACACAGAGAATATCAGAACCAAAGTGAAAAGACATGTCCTACCGTTAATGTTAATGTATTCTCAGTGGGATAAGGAAACTACAATATTGTAATCTAAAGAGATCTGCATAATGATAAAACCAGGTGACATGTCAAGGTGAACAGGGGGAATGTCATGGGTTCCCACCTGAAGATGAAGGTGATGCTCAAGGTAAGGACAATCAGTTTCCAGGTACAAGCTCTCTGAGGGATTATCTAATCTCAGACAGACAGCCCTAAACACGTATACATGAGCACCAGAAACACACACACACACTCACACACACACACAAAGATGTAAACACCACACATGTATATAAGTTATACAAGTATATGTCTTTAAGCGTGAGCCCAAAATATTTGGAACATGATGTTAACTCCATCATTTCAGAGGCAGAGGAAAGCAGATCTCAGTGAGATCAAGACCAGACTGGTCTCCATATGGAGGTGCAGGAAGACTATGGATCAAAAAAAATGTACGGATGTATATTATATGTAATAAAGGAGAGGATAAGAAACTGAGAAGGAGTGGGGATTGCTGGAGACATTGGTGGGAGACTAGGAGGGATGGAAATAGTGCAAAATAATACTCATGTATAACATTCTCCAAACTAGCAAATTTAACTAACCAGGAGATAATACAATATTATGTCTATCTTTGTAGATTCTACTGCAATTGCAAGAATTACTGAAGTGGAACTGGTATATATGTTATGGAAAAGTTACAATATAAATAATCTTCAGTCAAGTTGATTTGAAAATTTATGTTTAAGATCATTTTTTTATGCTGAACTCTCCATCTGTTCTTTCAAAGACAAGTACATTAAGAACATGAAATTATTCTCCAAAACTCTATTAATTTTATAAGAAAATGACAGAGAAATTTGAAACATAATATTCTAATTTAAGATTTTTGTGTTCAAAAATAATGGATACTGTTGAATAATAAATATATGCAAAAATATATTAGGCTACTTGTATGTTCACTAATTTTCTATAGTAAGGTAATCAGTGAATTGGAGTACTTACATTATTTAAGAGACTAAACTACAAGAATGGATATTTGGTAAACATATGCTTATTAATAGATAGTTTTGTGGCTCATACTATTAATAATATTAACACCATGAATAATTTAATCACTATTATTTGAAGAACTAGCTGTATGATAATTGCTGCCATTTTAGCATCAAGCATTTCTCATGCTTCATTAATTTCACACAACTCTGCATAATATTATTAGCACCATTTCATGGGTGAGAAAACTGAGATAAAATATTTAGATAACTAATTTATTACAACATTAGTTCATTCCAATCCAAAACTCAGTGTAGACTTTATGGTTTCAGAATGTGAGTTTTTCATTACAAATTCTGTTGTTCTGTAAATCCACTTAGTTAGTTGTGCTCATGTGATAGGATACTGTAAGGTCAAGTCAGGAATTCCAGGAAACCAACTGAGGTAGAAGTTCTGAGAAAGTTGCTGTAATACATTGCAAGCAGGCTCCTATTGGTATCTGTCACAAGCCTCAGGTTATCTCAAGATGCTTCTAATCATACCAGCCAGAAACCCACCAACATCCTAATTCCCCATCTCCTCATCCCTACTTCCTTGTAAACTCACTTCTCTGTGTGCTTGGGTATAAACCTGCCATTCTGGGGACATTCTAATTCTGGTCATCCTAATCCCAACACAAGCAAATCAGCTGTCATGCCTAAAATAAACTGAGTTCCTTTTGTTGGAGTCCTGATGTTTTCTCCTTTCTGCATTGAGTCTCTCCTCAAAAGGAACCCAACATCCGGTGCCATGAACTTGGCTGAGGATTAAGACTCTGGCTGCCTTGGGTTGGGCAAAGCTGATGGAATCAGTTCAGACTGGCTGACAGGTACAGGCTCTGCACCACAATGGAATTGACTTCATCCAAAGGTAGTTTTATCCTTACCTAACTCATTCTCTCTCTCTCTCTCTCTTCTCTCTCTCTCTCTCTCTCTCTCTCTCTCTATCCTTCCTCTCTTCTCTCTCTCCGCTTTCCTTATTCCAAGCCTGGTCATTCCCTGACCAGCACTAATGGCACCAGCCATTGAATTCCTCTGGCCTCTAGACGTTGAGCTGCTGGATGTGAGAATGCACCGAGCAGCCCCACTTAAAATTCAATCTTTCTTCTTTCTTCAAACTCAAATCTTCTTTTCTCTCTCTCTCCTCTCTCTCTCTCTCTCCCCTTTCTCTCTGCTCTCTCTCTCCGGCCCCACTTGTAGACCCACAAGGTCCACTCTGGCTCACTGGTTGAAAATCATTCTGGAACAATGGGTGACTCTCTACCCTCTAGGATTTCTTTCCCCTTCAGTCAGTGGGATACCAGGGGGAACTCATTTGGGATACCAGCCAGACAGAGATGCCTTGTAGCAGGCCAATTCCTTCTCATTACTATGGCTATTTGCTCCCTCTCTCTCCCTTGTCTTCCTCCCCATTGTTATTTTTTTTTCCTCTTCTCTCCATTCCCTTCCTCATTTATTTTCCTGCAATTTCTTGCAAACTTACAACCTTTAGCTTAGGGACTTTTATGAGTTCCTTGTCATCGAAGCTCTGATGGCAAGAGGCAATAGTTCCCCATTCACTTACGGGATGCTGGTGTCAGGGGGCACCCCTTCAGGATGTACGACAGCCTCATAAGGAAACCCTACAAACATATCCTGTTCCAGGCTCAGAAGGAACTTTTGGCTTACCAAGACACAAATAAGGGGCTGATCTCCCAGTGACTTGAGCCCCCTCAACTTTCCTTAACCATGCAGAATACCACCAATACCCAGTGGGAGAAGACTGGCTCAGTGTGAAAGCTGAGAAAGTCCATCCAAAAAAGCAGCACATAATTTTTATCTAAAACACATATCCACCAGCTAGCATAGAGAGGTTTGGAATCCTCTTCAGACTTCTCTCTTCCTCCTCCTTCCTCAAGACTTGTCCTTCTGAGACACTTCTCTTTCCTTCCCACCTGCTCTGGGAATTAAGGACTTCCCCTTATCGCTCGAGACGGTTACCCTTCTGCCTACCTCCTCCTTGTCCAAACTAGCTCATCTTCTCCTTTTCTCCGTCTTTAACTACTGGTTCTTCTCATTCCAAGCAGTCCTCTTTGACTCTCCTAGCTCTGTACTTCTTCTTGGTTTCAGTACCCTCTGGACAACAAGTCTAAATGGCCACTATATAACACTCTAGACTTCCAAATTCTTAAAGATCTTAAAAACTACTTCAGTAGGTACTGACATATGGCCTTCTTCAAAAGTTCCCTTCCAATTACACAGCTGAGTATCTAGGCACATTGCTTCACTTTCCACCAAGTGCACACAGATGGTGACGATGAACATGGGGCATCCATTGGTTCGAGGACCAATTCTAGTTCCTGTTTGCTTGATCTTCCAATTGGGGTTCCAACCCATGCCCTGTCCACTCATTGCTTTTCTCGTATCCTCTTATAATTTAATTCCTCTTTCTTAGTTTCATCTCACTCAGCAGAGTATTCACCTTTAAAGAAATTATGTTTTTCACACACTAGAAATTTATTTCCCAAGGACCCTCAGTTCTGTATATGGTGTCAGATTCCAGCCTAAAAACCTAACACCTAGCCAGGCGTGGTGGCGCACCCCTCTAATCCTAGCACGTTGGGAAGCAGAGGCAGGTCTTTGTGAAATTTCAAGGACAGCCTGCGTCTACGAGAGTAAGTTTCGAAGACCAGCTGGAGCACAGGGAGACCTTGTCTCAGAAAGACCAAAAAAAAAAAAAAAAAAAAAAAAACGCAAAAAAAAAAAACCTAACACCCTTTCTTCGCCCCTGACTCAGCCTACACCCCCAACCTATCAACTCTTAAGGCTCTCTCCTTCCAGGTTTTTTTCTCGGTTACGGCTATGTGTCCCATCATATCATTATGTCATTTTAAACTCACTGTAATGTTATGTCTTTATATTTTCCATGTGTTAACTTCTAATGTATTTCCATGCAGAGAAACCACAGAGAGATTGCATGTAATTATATTGTCTATGTCTCGTCGTCTTTCTAAAAAACAATTTATAAAACTGATAACCACCGAAGATTTAATTTATTTTATGCAAAACAGGAAAACTATTTTTATCTCTGGCATGCAATCAAGAAAATTAAATATTAATGTATGGTTAGACCAGAAAACCCTAAATATCCTCCTAACCATATCTATTACGTTTACAAAATAAATTACGGCTGGTCTATGCATGCACCTCTAATAATAAGTCCTAAAGCAGAAAATGCAAACCATCACAGGATAAACTGCTGGGTCAATTTTTAATTACACAAAATTAAAAAAGAATGCATAAATCTAATGAAAAGAGCCCCCCCCCCACAAAAAATGTCTAAGCTAGCTTTTGCCTTGAAGAGAATAGAATGAAACAAAATAAAATGCTGCTTGTGGATAAGTTGGTTTTTCACTTATTTCATTTGTTTACTTTGGTGATTTTGAGGACAGCGTTTCTCTCCTCTAGTCCCACGCTGGGCCTGAGACGCTCGCTATGTAGATAGGGCGCTGGCCTTGAGCTCAGCAGAGATCTGCCTTCCTCTCTGTATTAGTCACTTTTCGTAGTTGCTTGCACATAAAATCCACTTACTGAGGCAAGGAACTCTATCAAAAAGGAAGATTTTATCTGAGCTTATGATTGATGTGCCAGGGAATTCAGAGTCCATTGTGGCAGGAAGCATGCTGGCTGCGCTGGAGCAGCAAGCCGAGGGGCACGATCTCGAAATGAGCACAGGGAATTAGAGAGAGAGGCACTGGAGACTGAAAAGGCTTGTTAAATTCACAAAGCCTGCCCCCAATAATGTACTCCTCCAACCACAGCCATACCTTCTAAGACCTCGAAGAACAGTGCCACCAACGGAGACAAAAATGCACTGAATACTTGAGCCTATGGGCGGCACTTTGATTTCAAAGACCACCACATTCCACTCTTTGGCCCCCATAGGCTCATGACATTATAAAATGCAAAATGCATTTAGTTCAACCTTAAAATTCCCCATAATCTTTACCAGTCTCAATTCTATTCAATAGTCTACAGTCCAAATCTCTTCTGAGACACAGGCCAATTTCTTAACTGTGTAAGCTCCTGTAAAATCAGAAAGTAAATTACATACTTCCAACAAATAGGTGGAACCGTATACACGTTCCCATTCCAAAAGGAAGGATAGAGGCATAGTGAGAAAATACTGGACCAAAACAACACCGAAACAGCAGGGCAAACCACCAAGTCCAGTAACTCCTTGTGCAACTTCTAGGACTTGATTTCCAAAGGGCATAGATGGCACAGCTCTTGTAGCTTGCTGTGCCAAACAGTACATCTTCTTCTTAGCGCGCTAAGTACTACTGCCTGTGATCAGCTCTCCTTCTGGAAATATCTCGACAGCGGTGTGGGCATCTCGAAGTATGCTGTCTTGGGGTCTCCACTGCCAACCAGGCTCCACACTCACAGCTTCATGCGAATGAGCCTATCAGGGCCTTCTTTACCAGAGATGCCCCTGCTGCACTCTGTCTGGCCTCTGTGGCTCTATGAAACTGTGGAGGAAGAAACTGATGACCCCTTCACTATAGCATCCTTCATGCTTCTAAAACCAGCAACACATGAATGAAACTGCCAAATCTGGCTACAAGTTCAGGATGGACCCTGTCCTACTTTAACCACATTTGCAAATTTTCATTGCCCTGGACCTGTTGGAGTAGAAAAGGGCATGATTCAATTTCCTTTCAAAAAATTGGAGGCTGGGCTGGAGAGATAGCCTAGCGTGTAAGAGCGCAGCAGTATCTGCTCTTGCAGAGAACCCCGGGTTCAATCCCCAGAAACCAGCTATTGGCGACTGAGAACATCCTGTGAAACGACTAATTCTAGAAGGAAACTCCAAGTCCAGGGGAATTGGAGACCCTGTTCTGCTGACCTTCCATGGCATTGCAGATGGCATGTTGCATCAGGACCTACATGCAGACAGTACACTGCATACACATATAAAAACAATTATAAAATAAAATAAATATTGAGAGGCTTAGCTGGTTGTCTTGCCTGAAGGTACTTGATTGCTGTTGTTACTTGTAAATCCAAGCCCTCTGCCTTAATCACTTTAATCTCACGCTTTCCATTGTTTACTTTAAATAGGTAGGCCTCTCCTTAAGCACTTCAATTTCCTTATCAAAAGGAACTTCTTCTTCTGACATGCCTTGCCCCCACCTTTAATCTTCCTAGTTAGTTTTCAGACTCCAAACTATACATTCGCATTTCTTTCTGCCCCATCTGCTCATCACGTGCTAGGTATCGTTTGCACAATTATTCATCATCCGAATAAGCCACACCACCATTTCTACACTACGCTGTCTTGAAATCTAGTCCTCCATCTAAAGACAGTTAGATCCATTTGGCTTTTCAAGCTACCATAGGCAAAGGCTTTGCTGTGGGAGAACTGCTGCCAGACTCTTTATCAGAAATATCCCAGTTGCTGCCATAAGTCGTTTATATTTCCTCCTGGAACTAGATTTTTTGTGGCAATGCTTTTTTCCAGGCCTCCACTAGAATGAACCTTTGAGCTCTGCTTACAGTAGTCAACAGCTTTTCTAGCCCAAAGTTCCAAAGTCTTCCACATTTCTCCAAACATCCACATGGTCAGGTTCTTCACAGCCAACAGCCCACTCTCTGGTACCAAATAACTGTATTAGTCACTTTTCTGTTGCTGTGATAAAACCACCATGAGCAAGGAAACTTATAAAAGGAAGAATTTATTTGAGCTTATGATTGATAGTTCCAGGGAATCAGAGTCCATTGTGGTGGGAAGCATGGTGGCTGGGGCTGGAGCAGCAAGCCAAGGGACACATCTCGCAATGAGCACAGGAAGTAGAGAGTGACTGGAGACTGCAAGGCTAAGCCTATGGGGGGCACTCTTTCAAATCACCATACTCTCCCTCCTGAGTGTAGGGATTAAAGGAGTGTCCCACTGCACCCAGCAAGCTTTACTTATTTTTAATCTGATATCCTGATATTTCCTTTGCTGTCCAAACTATCTTCCAGAATGTGGGAGGCAGAGGCATGTGTATATCTTAGTCTGGTTTGGGTAGATATCTTTGGAGCTTGCGAATTCCTGAGCATGGTAATTGTGCTTCTGTTTCTTCAGTTGGAGAACCATTTGACTCTTGCATTTGGGTTGGTCAAGGTGCTGCATGGCTTCTACTGGGGTACATTATAGAAACTGATATAAAAATGGCCTTGGCCAGTCTTGTCTTTTGCCTCTAGGGATGGGAGAGCATAACCTGGTACAGCTATTGGGCCTTATTACATTCCTAAATTGATTTCCTATCCCATCCACCCTTCCTCCTCATGGGAAGCAAACATTCCTCCCTGGGCCTGAACTTCTCTCCTGCTGGTCAGGCTGGCTGTGCCTTGTGCTTGTATTTTAGTCTCTGAAACTTTCTAGGCACCTGGAAGCTACTGTGAGACATAGTTAACTGCAGACAACTACTAAGGGAGAATCAAACCTACAAAATTATTTAGTTTCACTTCATGAATTTGGTGTTGTCAATCTCTAAATGGTCTTTAATAATGGATTAACCTTTATTGCCATATTAATGATATGGGTCAGAAACAAGTGCTAACCAGTCTTAAATAAGCATTTTCCAGAGCAAAGTTATTCAAGTAATATATCAAGCATTTTGCAAAAAGCAGAAGTTGGCTACTCTACTGCATCTTAAGTGTGAACCCGGTGGCCAGGGAGTACTCCTAGGAGATCCTCAGCCAGGTGTGATGGGCCATGCCTTTAATCTTAGTATGCTTTCAGTCCCAGAACAACAGAGGTTTGGATAAGGTCAGAAATAATGATTTCTGAAAAAAACGGGGCTTATCTGGCCCATCTGATGGTCTGGCCCATCTCATTTTGCATCTCATTAAGTCAGAACCCCAGTTAGGGATATTTAGTACATTTCTGAAAATGCTCTAAAATTTTGGTTTTGAAACTAGTTTGTCATTACGTTGTGTTTAACCACAGTATTTATTTTATAAGACTGCTTAAATATGTAGACACATGCTCAATGCTAAGAGAATAATTATTAAAATCAATAATAATTTACTCGATATCAAATTGCTAAGATTGTTAAATTCTAATTTGCAATTTATTTCTGTATTTGGATATGTTATACATGTGGGGACATTTGCAAAGGCTACGTAAAACATCTCTAAGCATTCAAAGATAATTGTTCATTCAAAACCTGCTCCATGCTTGAAAGGATTTCTCACAGTTTACATCAGTGCATTTGAGATAACTATCCCATCTCATTACATGGGAAAAATAATTACTTAGAAAATCTTCACAACTAAGTGTCAATCTGTTTATATCAAGGTATATTTAAGAGTGTTCGATTTTTGCCCAAGCTTTTTCTACATATCACGTGGCACTTCAAGGTTTAGTAAAAGGATAAGATACCTGTATTAAATTAAAGTGGCTGGGGCTGGAGTGATGGCCTAGTGGTTAAGAGCGCCTTACAGAGGACCCGGGTTTGATCCCCAGCATCCACATGGCAGCCGAGAGCCATCTGAAACTCCAATTCCAGGAGAATTCCAGCTCCAGGGGAATCAGAGAACCTCTTCTGACCTCTGCGGCCTTGCACGACACGGGTGCACAGACCTGCATGCAGACAGTACATTGATACACATACAGAAATAAATTAAAAATAAATATAATTAATTAATTAATTAATTAAATTGGCTAAATATTTCCAGGATAAAATTAGTATAAACACATTAGCTAGTTCACTAATGGCCTAAATGGGATTATAACACAGTTGTTGTTCATTTTCAGTCCACTCCTGGCTTGTACTGTACTCCCTGTTACAGATTTGGTTTAAATTGACAAACACAAGTACTGGATTACCTCTGGCAAGTGAAAGATGCACTTTATACATCTCTATATCTCACAAGTGTTACCTTTGATATTTCATTTGACCTAACAAAATAATTTGTCTCAAAAGAAGCTAGGCTCTATCTTCCTGAATCAGCTGCATGCAGTCCAGAAGGAGACAGTTTGGCTTGGTAATCCCTGTCAGTTTATTTCCTGTCTTTAAGTATGTGATACAACTACTTCCTTTCTGGGAGAACTATAAATCATGATATGGGGGTCTGGGAAAGAAATTGTAGTAAGATGTAGTAAACAGTTTACATTTAAGATAAGCCTGAAATTGTTTAATTCTCTCATAGGTTATGCCAGCTTAACCTATGGTGTTAAATCTCTCTTCTAGTCAGTGTTATACAAGGCTGCTTGAGCTTTTGTCCAAGCCTTATCTAAAATATTATGCATTAATTAATATCACCAAGCTGCTGTAATTAATATCACCAAGCTGCCTTTATAGATGGTTAACAACCATAATTAATGCCCATACCAATTCAGCCAAATGACTTAAGGGAAGAACTTTTTCCTTGACTTCTGCGGTCAACTAAGTCCCAGGAGACTATGTTTTGGGGGCATCTCTTGAAATGTCCTGCAATCATGAGTCACCTGCAATCCTCCTGTGCAGGGATTGCAGCTACTGTCCAGTCTCTAAAGAGGAAGGTCAACACAGATGAAAGCCTTCTTATGCTTCCAAAAGGGAAGCCTGATCCAGCAAGACCTAACTCTGTGTTCACATAGATGGAACTGATAAATGAAAAGCCAAAAGGAGCCAGGGGCTCCCCTCCAAAACCTGAGTGACCCCTGAGGACCAGATCCTCAATTGACCTTGAGAGAAAAAATAAATAAAAACAAATAAAAATCCCACCTCTTTTAATCTGGGCTATGTGGCCTTAAACATCCAGAAAGAAAGTATAACCCAAAACAAATAATTGATATTTATCTACCTATCATCTATCTATCTAGATAGACAGATTTAAGCCCAATAAACTGTACTCCAAGAATAAAACTTCATCATAATAAAAAACCAAAAAAATTCAGTTTCTTGGCTAGAAGTCAAAATGTTCTCAAGTTTTTTAGCAGCCTAGTCTGTGTCAAAGGCTGGAGTTTCAAAACTGTGTCTTCCTCCTGGCCTCAGAGTGGGGAATCCTGGACAGCTTAACCCCCCATGGCTGTATGCCCTAATTGGACCCCTAAGTAATCTCAGAGCTCCCTCATCCCTCATCACTGTGTTATCTGGTGCTTGCAAGACCATACCCAACAACTCACCTATACAAGTTTTAATCAGTTTTTACTCACTCTCCCTTCAGACAACTATGAGCTCATCCTTGATGACTTTGGTGACACCTAGGTGTCTCATCCTCTTTTGTCATTGCCTCCCTCTTCATCATATTCCATCAGCATGAAACAGCTAGAATGAAAAAAGCCCCTTTTTCCTATGTCAAAAATAATATGGAATGTAAGGTCCTAAGTCCACCTGTCAGGGATTACAAGAAACCAACTGAGGTAAAAGTTCTGAGAAAGTTGTTGCAATATCCTGAAATCAGGCTCCTACTGGTATCTGTCACAAGCCTCGGTTTAACTCTGGATGCTTCTACTGATACTGGTCACAGATCCATCTATGCCTTAATCCCCTATCTCCTCAACTCCACTTCCTTGTAAACTCACTTCCTTCTGTGCTCGACATAATACTACCATTATGGTGACATTCTAACACTGGCCATCCTAATTCTTACACAAGGAGTCCATCTGCCATGCTTAAAATAAACCTGACTTCCATTTCACTGGAGTCCTGACATTTTCTCCTCTCTGCACTGAATCTTCCCTCAAAATTTACCTAACAGTTGCCTTTCCTTCTAAAGGATATTTTATTTATATAATAACTAGAGAAGAACTTATAAGGACATTTTCTTAATGTAGCTGCTGATTCATTCAGTTAATTGGTAGACCTTTGTTCCACCCTGGTGAGGTAAATGCCTCGTCTTTTGATAAATTTTTGGCTCTGGTTTTAAAAGCATTTAGTAACTTGGAAATATTTATTCATAAAACAATAAATGGAAGAGTTAGAGAAGGAATTGATCACTCAGCTGTAATGTGGGACAAATTCATCAGTGCATGAATCTGTTATATATATATATATATATATATATATATTAAACAAATTTAAAGACCATAAGATTAACATGTATTACATAACAATACAACATAATCAGAATTGGGGACAGAGGTACAGGGGCAGGTGGGTCTCTGAGATATTGAGGTCAGCCTGGTCTAGATAGCAAATTCTAAGCCAGGTGGGTTGTTATGGACAAAGCTTATATCATCTTTCATTAAAAAAAAAAAAACTCATTCTTTTAGTTTTTTTTCCTGAGTCAATCAGTGGATATATGCTTCTTCAAATTTTCTGAACATGTTCATATATATCCAAAATGTTTAATAACATTAGATGCTCTTACCTGCAAAGTCCTGCCATTATTTCACATTTTCCCCAGGTATTACATGGTTTGCAGATGAACTGTGTATGTGGAAATGTCCCTTGGTTGGTTCTACTTTGCAATTCCAAAATTTAGTAAATACAAATATTTTTTCATGGAATGTCATCTTTTGAATTCAGTATATTCTGTGAAGTGATTCATCACATCTTTGATATTTTAGTATTATGCATTTCCTATAGCTTTAATTATAGGAGATCTTTATATTTTAACTTCAGCTTTTTTATTTGTTAGTTCTCTGCTTTACTCTTAATTTATATTTTGGCTTGATTTTTATGCATTTATTTCTGGAGTATGCTTGTTTTTATTATTTGTTTATGTTTTAAATTTAGCTATTGTATAATTAGGTCCTTGAATATCTAATGTTTCCTTTTGTGAACTTTTACTACAACACCATTTTAGCTTAGATTTTGGGTATTTTTAAACCTTACTTTCACGCTTTTTTATATAATAAGCATAAGCTTTAAATAATTTGTGTTATCCAACCTAATATCTTCGATATTTCTCCTGGGTTTTGTTAATAGTATCTTCTGTGCTCATTTTAAAAATATAATACAATGTAATTGATTTTTTTGAGGAATGCTTATGATCTTTATAATTATATTGTTTTTCTACCAGCTTTGGTAAATGGGACCATAGTTAATAATTGTAGTCTAATTTCAAGGCTCAACTTTATTGTATGCCACATATGGCCACTTCGGTGATGTGAACATGAAATGTTGTATCAAAATCTCAAATTTAATTGCCCCTGAGTTTGACTTCTGTCACTCAGTAGCATCTCATAAGCATAAGTGCATATATTTAGCTCTTTCTTCTTAGTGCACAGGAGTATAAATGCAAAAGAGACTTTACATGTTTCCCGAATCCCCACGTTCTCATCCTCTGTACTTTGATCTACAGTTCTCATTTATTTTATACTGATGGATTTTTTTCATGCATTAAAATATTTTCCTCTAGCTTTTTAGTTTTTTCTTGATTGGATAATCCTGAAATCATTATTACAGAAAGCAGCAAAAAGTGACTTCTTAAAAAGTTGGTCTCTCTTTTTCATACCTCTGTGTCTTTGTGACTTCTGCAGTAAAGCCATGTTTGTTTAATTGTCTTGAAATCTCTGATGTTCCTCTAAAACCAACCTTGGAAGTGCTTCATTTAAAATTTATATAATTTTTCATGAAAATGGATAAATGTGGATAGTATATTAACTGCGATAAACCAGACTCAGTAAAAAGCTTATACGTGTTTTCCTATCATATCTGGAAACAAAGAAAAAGATCATCTGCAGATAGAAGAGGGATTGTTCAAAAGGTAAGGAGCTCTAAGGAGAAAGCTTGGAAAGGAGATCTGGAACATGATAAAAAACGCAGTTTGCACGTGTAGAAGCATCACAATGACAGTTACTCACTGTAGGTCTACAGGTTACTCTTTCTCCAAGATTTACAGAGAAAATTTAGTTGCATCATGGGTGATCCTTTCTTCCTATGAACATCATAATCATAACATTCATGCTCTAACATAGTTTTGCTAATGTGTGTTGTATTGTTTACATTTTGTTTTATGGACTGTGAGATTCTTAAAATGAAATATTAGAGTATACCTAACCACTTAATCTCTCTCTGGAATTCTAACACACCCTCGGGAAGCTCCTTTCTTTGTTCACATGCATCCTTCCTTTCCCTCTCCACCCTCTGAGGACCCATGCTAAATACATGTGCCTTACTTGTAGCTCTCATCTCCATTTTGCTCCAGCATGCTAAATTTAAGTTATGGGAACATCACGGAAAATGCACATTTAATAAGTACCACTGACTGTTGAAGATCCTGTGCCATGCCCTAGCTGATCTAGGAATGTCCCTTATACCCTATTCAATAGATAGCACTGCTAGACTGCACTTAAGTTGTGACCCAGCTGTATGCAAACATTCCAAGTTCAGGTAATAGCAGATAGAGATACCCACACCTACTCAACACAGCCCAGGCAGATATCCATACAAAAAGACAGTAGCAACCATGTATCTCTAGTTGCCAAGGTCCCAATTTCAAAGCACAAACATGAAAAAAAGTAAACATTACAAAGTTTTCTCCAACAGTTATTCATAAGAGCAACTTAGGTGACATATGAGACAATGAATTCAAAAGATCAGTTATAGGGGCTATACAGAAGCTCAGCTGGTAAGAACACTGGTTGGTCATGCAAAGGACATGGCAAGATTTCTCAGCAAGCACACGGAGGATAACAACTAGGTGAACATGTGGCATGTTTACATTTCTGGACAAGTATGTGTCTTAAAGTTCTGGGTCATATCTCCTGGTTCAAAGTTCAGCAATGAGGAATCCCAAGGTAGTAACTCAGGGTAGGAATCTGGAGGCAGGAACTAAACCACAGGCAATGGAGGAATGGTATTACTGTGTTGCTTCCCTGACCCATGCTCAGAATGCTTTCTTATACAGTACAAGACCAACTGCCTAGGGATGGCACTACCACAGTGGCCTGCGCTCTCCAAAAATACTCAGTACAATGCAAGTAATTCTCCAGCAGAGGTTGCCTCAACCCAGGTGTGTCAAGTTGACACTAAAGCTATCCAGCACAGAAGTGAAGTGTGTAAACATTCAGCAATGAATTCATATTTGACTACAGCACACTTTTTCCTCTAGAGAATTTTCCTCTCCAATTGATCAACGATCAACCACAGTAAAAAGCAAGAAGATAGAAATGCATAGACCCTTTGATTTCAGAATTAACTCTGACCTCTTAATTCCTATGTCTCATCCCTTTAAGTATCTACCATGCTTTCTATTTGAAGTCAGGGACATGGAAAGCCAGTGCATTCAGATTCTACTTCTTAGTGATGGAAATTATCTCATGGTCTATCATTGTACCTCCCATAAGGTTTCTTAACTACTCATGCTCATAAACCCAAACTTACTTGGGCCACTCAACTCAGTTCACTGTAATTTCAAAATGAGGATAAAGCTCTTAAAACTGTCACACTCAATAATCCATTTTATAGTACCAAGTGCATGAAACCACAGTGAGATAATAACCTTATTTCCAATAAATCACTCTATTATCATAAATTCCTTCAAGAAAAATGATTCAAAGTTATGCATGCATTTTAACCTATGAAGATAAACCCTAGGCAAATAGGCTTCTCTGTTCTATCAGTGGTCAAATTGCTGCAGAAAATCTACTCAGACTTGTTATAAACTCATCTGCCTGACTTGTAGAGAACTTGAATGTCACCTTCATTTCTGTTAGGAAAGGATAACTTTGGTAAGGACTAAAAAGTGATTTAAACATTACTTAGGTGAATTGTCACTATGTAAACATTCAAAATATTATTTGTTTTGACTATTGCTTTATCACCCATCCTGTAAGAGTACCTTGAGTTCTTTTTTTATTTTTTATTTAAGTTTTGTTGTATTTTTATGTCTATGAGTGTATTGCCTGCATGTGTGTAAGTGCACCTGTGTTATGCAGTACCCTCAGAAGTAGAAGACAGATTTGGATTCCCCTGGAACTGTAACATGGACAATGTGTAGCCACCATGTGGTTACTGGAAATTGGACCTAGGTCCTCTGTAAGAGCAGCAAGTGCTCCTAACTGCTGAGCCAACTTTCCATGAGCCATTATTCCAGATGCACTAGACTTTATATTTTTTGTTCTTTTTGAGATAGGGTCTCCCACTAACCCCAGCTGGACTAGAACTTGCTAAGTAGACCAGGATGGCCTTGAACAAACAGAGATCCATTGGCCTGCCTCTGCCTCCAGAGTAAAGGAATTAAAGGTGTGTATCACTATGCCTGGCTAAATTTAATGTTTTATATCAATCATCTTATTCAATTCCTTCTGTGTTATCATCATTGGGAAACGTTGTCTCTAAATAACAAGTATAATGAGTCTTAAAAATGTTTATAACTTGTAATAATTTATAGGTTTTCTCCACTAGCATCATAGGGTAGACTCCTGGGACCTTTAAATCTATCATATCATTCAACTAAGTTTATTGTTTTTGAACAAATATGAAGAACAATTATTTTGTAATATAATCTTAGAGCAGGCATTTTAGTTCATATTCTCTGAATAATTCTGTAAAGAGCAGTACTTTTTGTTAGCCAGCATGCAAAACACTGTTTTTAGAAAAGTTTAAATAGTTGGAAAGGCCTGGGAGCCAAACCATTTGAACTTTTCTGCACATATAGAAAGTACTCTAGCAAGAACTAATCTTAAGTCACAGGCAGTTAAGGAACCAATTTTCATTGCAAACATAGTAAGACAAGTGGTAAATTTTTAAACAAGGCAAATGCACTCTGACCTATTTTCGTAGAAGAGTATCAAATTTTCATCAACTCTGTGAAGAATCAAGGTCCTAGAATTTTCTGTAGACTATGACTTTAGCAACATTTCCTCCTAATGATACACATTGATTAACTGTTTATGAAATGCATTGAAATATCATATCATTTGATTCTACATGAATATCTTCACTTCTTAGGACAATTATCTCTATAGACAAATAAACCAGGTATCGAATTCAAACAAACCTGTATCTATGACACATCAGAAGTATCTTTGCACAATAAGGGATAGCACTTCAATTAATTTCACCACTGTCTGTCTTCCTGCTGTTAGTTCAGCTTCTAATTCTTGGAAGATACCATAGATATATTATATATATTATATATTATATATATTATATATATGACTTCAGAATTTAAAAGAGGTCAAGAATTGTGCCTCATACCTTAATCCTATTGCTCAGGAGGCAGAGATGGAGAAATCATAATGAGTTCAATGTTAGCTCTAACACTGAGAATAAAGAAGGAGAGGGGAGAGAAAGCAAGAGAGAAACATATTTCAAATCTCAGTGTTTAGTGCTGATCGTGGTCTCAGTATATACAAACAGCTATTTTCAAAATGTGTGTTCCTGAAAATTAAATAATTTGCAAAATAGATGCATTAAAATAATACATTATTAATTAAAGTTACCCATTTATTTATTTATTTATTTATTTATTTATTTATTTTTATTTATTTTTTTTTGTTCTTTTCGAGACAGGGTCTCCCTGTAGTCCCAGCTGTCCTGTAGTCCAGGCTGGCCTCAAATTCACAAAGATCAGCCTGCCTCTGCCTCCCGAGTGCTAGGATTAAAGGCGTGTGCCACCACACCCAGCAAAGTTACCCATTTAAATACATAGCCTCAATATTACTATATTTGATATCTAAAAAGCTGATGCCAGTATTTGTCATGTTTTATCAAATTTACCACTTTTTTATATGTTCAAATATGTTTCTATACCAGGTACTAGGTATTATTTCTGCTTATAAATGTATAGATTTATAAAATTTTACAAAACAGAGCCTGAAAGATGTTTGTAAAGTGACTTTATTACAGTTTAAATTCTTGGAGATCAAAAATGTACCAACTCAACACAGTAATCACAGAAACATTCACAGTGCTAGAGATGCCATCAGTATTATGACCCCTTACACAAGAGGTAGGTTCAAAAGCCAAGCGTGAGAAGTGGATAGAGACCATTAAGAAAAAAAGTTAATATGGAAGCAGGAAAACTTTTATAGGAATTTCAGCAGAGGCCTATACTTGGTCCAGCGTACTCTCCAGGGATTACCTGATTCGACAGACTCACTGTTTATTGGCCTGCCATTTGCAAATCTATTTGCAACTTCATTATTGAACATGGATGGAAGTAATAATGAAGAAACTGAAAATTAATGCAAATGATTTGTATTTACATTCTTAGTTTTATTATTTATTATTATTTTTTATGTGTATGAATGTACTGTCTGCATGTAGGTTGGTGCACCCATGTCATGCAATGCTGCTGAGGTCAGAAGAGGGTGTTGGATTCCCCTGGAACTGGAGTCAAAGAAGGTTCTTGGCACCATCTTATATCATAATAACTAAACATGCAGGTGAATTATTTTGCAACAGAAAATACACATTTTTGTAAGTCACACTCTTATTAACTGGGGGATTGAGAGTTAGCTCAGTGGGTAAGTGCAGCTACTGCCATTGCACAGGACCCAGGTTCAATTCCCAGGACCCACATGGTGGTAAACAACCATCCACAACTCCAGTTTCAGGGGTCCAATGGCAATACCTTTTGACATCTGGGGGCAATGCACAAGAGGGGTGAACTTGTATCCATGCAGGCAATACACTCATACACATAAAAACAAGTAAAATATTGTAATTCTCATTAATCTATGAATAAATAAAAAATTTACATTTGAGTATATATATATATATATTTATATATATTTATATATAAATGTAACTTTCTGAAAAAAATTAAAGGTTAGCTCAAATAAGGGGAACACTCACAGTTATCATCATGTTAATTTTTAGTTTAGACTAGTTAGCATGATGCTCATTTCACTTGGAAGAGATTGGCCTACAGAATGTTCACATTTAGGTTTTCTTGCTACTACTTGTAATATATACAATATTCAAGGAGAAAAATATTCCTGTATTGTTATTATCAAACATGCAAGTACTTACAGAAATAGTCTATATCTGTGAACCATGAAACAAAATATACCAAGTCCTATTTCTCGGTTTCGTTTAAATTTAAGAAGGGAGTTGAGCTTTTAATAAAATTAAGGATATTTTCTCAACATTTCTCAAATTATTTTTCTAAGTAATTTTGATATCTTCTTATAAAATTTTCTACAATAAGCAGATCTTAAGTACACTATTTTGAAGTTGTAGCTTATTTTTCAGTTAGCTTTTTAAGATTTTTAAGATATTTTATTGAATTTTTGTGGATTTCATAAATACCTTAGCCATATTTATCCCCATTCCACATGTGCACCATTCATAGCCTGCCCACAGGATTGCATGCATTTTGTCATGCATGTTAAGGACTTGTGAGTCATTTGTGTACCCAGATGTCCATTAGTTTGAGTTCATCTATGGAACATATTCATCTTGTCTAGCATCATTCCTTTAAAGACCATATATCTCCCACCCAGCAGTGATCAGCTGCCAATAGTTTCTTGCCAAAGTTGTGGCCTAGTGCCCATTTATCCAGGCCTATACTGTCTTATTTTTTGGTTGAGACTGCATTGGTCTGGTGCTTTCTGTCACCATTGCTGTAAGTTCAAACACAACAAAGCCATATGAAGAGAAGTCTTTAGGCTAAAACAAAACATAGAACCACATTAATATTCAAGACATCCGTGGCTTTGATAATTATTATAAAGTGGGTATCCTAATATAATGCACTGTAGTTATACTATTTTGTAACAATTGAAACTCTCCAGAAACAAATAAATTTCAAGTGATTAAGTTCCCTTTATCAGCCTCTAATAGTATAGTGTGAAAATTGAGTCACTCCATGGGATGGCATCATCTCTGATACACACTAGCCATAACATTCATTTGGAATGGAAAGATGCATTTCTCCAGCAGTTAGATCTAATCCTGGTGTATTATTTGACAATGTGTGATAATCCTTTCTAGCTTGAAGTGAAAACTACTATAAACCAGCAAGTGAAGGGAATATATGTTTTTTCTCATTTGTAAATTAATAATTTTACCACTCCCATGTGTGTTTATATGGGCATGTGTGTGTATGTGTATGTGTGTGTGAGTGAGTGTATGTGTGATTTCGTTTACCTTTTGACTAAGTACTACTGTCGAATAGAATCTGATGTACTTTTTATGGCTCAGATCATAAAGACATCTTGTCCATATGGAGAATAGTAACTATTGTGATTTATACTATGTTTTCCATAATTTATTGGCACAAGTCAGATATAGGAGTGCCTAATAAAAGCTTAAAATTTCTATATAATTATTTGTAATGTAAGTCATACCTACTACAATGAATCTTACAATCCATTTGAGCATACCAACACCTTAAATCCCCACCCTGACCTCTGTGGCATTTCATATAGTCTTTTGACTGATAACATGGTATTTCTATTCTACAAAATCTCTCAAGAATCAAGAATTCATTTTGTTTATTTTTTCCTAATGTTTAATTATGTGTGCTTTTTCCCATTTGCTATAAAATACATAAATAAAATGAGTTTTATTACTTTCTTTATTCCTACATTTATTTTTATTTTTTTAATTTTTGTTGACATTTTGTATATTTCATGCATCATTTTTCATTCCAGTTTGGGTACATTCTCCTCTCCCTGTGCCTCCCCCATCCTATGCATTCTGCCATACATGTCTTGTATCTTTCTCACAATGTTTCCAAGGAGTTTTCTTTCTGCAGTGCCTTGGTTTCGGCAGAATTTAACTGTATCTGTCAGTTCTTTGACCCAGTCCTTATGTTGTTGTTCCCTTCCATTTATATTTCTCCAGATTTTGCCTAAATAAAGAACACATGTGTATCAAACTTACAACCTCTTGGAATGAACTGTATGTTAACTCCAAAATATGTTTTATGGTTCACATTTTTCCCTTTAATTTTATATTGCTGTAGAATGTGAATACATATCTTCCACCCACATATGGTAATTACAATGTCTGAATATAAGTGGTAGGCCAATTCCAGGTAGAAAGAAATAGAAAGAAATATAATAATAAAGTCATTCCGTTTGCCAGCCAACTGGGGGTTTGGTGTTAGCATCCACAAATGAGGGGAACCATTTGCCTTTTTTTTTTTTTTCTGGGACTGTGTTACTTCACTTAGCATAATGGCTTCAAGTTCCATCCATTAACCTGCAAAATTCATGATCTCATCTTTCTTTACCACTACATATAACTCCATTGTGTACATGCCTCACATTTTTGTTATCCAGTCATCATTTGAGGGGCATTGGTTGGTTGGTTCCAGCTCTGAACTATTGTGAAGAGAGCTGCAATAAACATAGCTGTACATGTATCTTTGTGGTAGGATGAGTCTTCAGGAGTGGTATGGCTGGGTCAGGTGGTAGGCTCATTTTGAGTCTTTTAAGTGTTTTTCACATTGCTTTCCACAGTGTATGAGTTCACATTCCCACCAGCAGTATATGAGTGTTCCTCTTTCCCCCCTACCTCTCCAGCATTTGATGTCTTTTGTTTTTTCGATCTTGGCCAGTCTTATTAGAGTGAGATTATACCTTGGAGTAGTTTTAATTTGCATTTTCTTATTATTAACAATGGTGAGCATTTAAAAAATGGTTCTTAGCCATATTTATTTCCTTATTCGTGAAGTCTCTGTTCAGGTCTTTACTCCATCTTTTGAGTAGGTCATTTGTTTTCTTGCTTCTTTGTTTTTTAAGTAGTCTATATAATCTGGATGTTAATGCTCTGTCAGATGTATCAGTGATGAAGGTTTCCTCCCACTCGATGGGTTTTGTCTTCACTTCCTTGATTGTTTTTTTTTAACTATACAGAAGTTTTTGAGTTTGATGAGGTCCCACTTGTCAGCTCTTGTCCTTATTTCCTGTGTGGCTGCTGTTTGATTTAGGAAGTCGTTTCCTATGCCTATGTATTGTAGGTTGCTGCCAACTTTTTCTTCTATCATCTTCAGGGTTTAGAGTTTCACTTTGAGATCTTTGATCCACTTGGAGTTTATTTTTGTACAGGGTCAGGTGTAGGGGTTTAATTTTGTTCTTCTACAAATGGTGACCCAGTTTTGTCAACACCATTTGATGAAGATGCTCTCTTTTTTGGCCCCTTTGTTGAATATGAGGTGGCTGAAGTTATAGGAACTCAAGTTTAGGTCTTCAATTTTGTTCCATTGATCAACCCATCCATTTTGTGCCTGTACCAGGCCCTGTAATATAGCCTGAAGTCTGGAAAAGCAATCCTTCCTGTATTGCATTTTTCACTCAGGGATGCTTTAGCTATTTTAGGGGTCTTTGGTTTTTCTATATAAATTTAAGGATTTTTTTTCCAAGTCTGTGAAAAAAATCTCATGGGGATTTGATTGGGATTAGATTGAATATCTATATTAATTTGGGTAGAATGGGTATTTTTACTATATTAATTTTTTCTAGCCCATGAGCATGGGAGATCTTTCCATCTTTTGATGTAATCTTCAATATCCTTCTTCACAGTTTTAATTTTTTTTGTTGTAGAGGTCTTTGGTGTCTTTGGTTAGGTTTTGTCCCATTTTTTTTTTTTTTTTTGAGTTTACTATGATTGGGAAAGTCTCCTTATTGTCCTTCTCCAGTTGCTTATTGTTGCTGTAAATAAAGGCTACTGATTTTTCTTGGTTTATTTTGTATCCCACCACTTTACTGAAAATTTTAATCATTTCTAGGAGTTTTCTGGTGGAATTTTTAGCATCCCTTAGGTAGACTGTCATATCATCTGCAAAAAGAGACAGTTTTACTTCCTCTTTTCAGATTAGTACTCCTTTAATTTCCTTTTCTTGCCTTACTGCCCTAGCAAGTGTTTTGAGCACCATATTGAAGAGGAGTGGTGATAGGGGGCAGCCTTGCCAGGTTTTTCTCCATTTAGGATGATCACAATGATAAGTTAATGTGTTTTGGTTTTATATGTTTGTTTGACTCTTTGTTGATTTTTGGCTTTTCTTTGTTTCCATGTATGCCATAAAATATACAATAAAAAATTGCTCCCCTTTCTCCACAACCCCTCCAGCATCTGTTATCTTTTGTTTTCTTGATCTTAGCTAGCCGTCCTGGAGTGAATGATATCTGAGAGTGGTTTTAATTTGCATTTCCTTAATTATTAATGATGATGAACACTTTTTTTTTTTTGGTCTTTTCAAGACGGGGGCTCCCTTAGCCCCAGCTGTCCTTGAACTCACTCTGTAGACAAGGCTGGCCTCGAACTCACAAAGATCTGCCTGCCTCTGCCTCCCAAGTGCTAGGATTAAAGGCATGCGCCACCACGCCTGACTGATGATGAACATATTTTTTAAGATGTTTCTCAGCCATCTTTAATTCTTCACTGGTGAAGACTCTGTTCAGCTCTTTACTCCATCTTTTGAGTAGGCATTTGTCTTCTTCTTCTTTTTTTTTTTTTTTTTTTTTTTTTTGAGAGTTTATATTTTTCTTGACATTAATGCTCTGTCAGATGTGTCACTGGTAAAAGATTCTTCCCCACTTGTGGGTTTTCTCTTCACCCCTTGATTGTTTCTTTTCCTGTAAGCAGAGGCTTTTGAGTTTTTGAGGTCCCATTTGTCACGTTGACCTTATTTCCTGTGGCTGCTGTCTGGTTTAGAAAGTCTCTCCTACACCTACACTTGTAGGTTGTTGCCAACTTTTCTTTTATCACCTTAAGGGTTTCAGGCTTCAACATTGAGATCTTTGATCCACTGGGAGTTGATTTTTGTACAGGGTGAGAGGTAGAGGTTTAATTTTTGTCTCTTCTACAATTGGTGATCCCAGTTTTGCTGACACACATTTGCTGAAGATGTTTCTTCCTCCATTAAGCTTTTTTGGCCCCTTTGTCAAATATGAGGTGGGCTGAAGTTTATATAAGCTCAAGTTTGGATCTTCAATTTTGTTCCCATTGGTACATGGTTTGTCTGTTTTTTATTTTCCAGTGCCAGGCCGTCTTTTATACTATAGCACTGTATATAGCTTGAAGTTTGGTAATGTAATCCACCCCCCCCCCCATATTGCACTTTTTGCTCAGGGTTGCTTTCAGCTATTTGAGTCTTTTGTTTTTCCATATGAATTTAAGGAATTTTCTATTTTGTGAAAAAGCTATGGGATTTTGATTGGGATTTGCATTGAATCTGTATATTAATTTTGTAGAATGGGCATTTTTACTATTTATTAATTTTCCAATCCATGACATGGGAGTCTTTCCATTACTGTTGATGTATTTTCAAATCTCTTTTTTCAGGTTTTTAAAATTTTTTGATTGCGAGGTCTTTGGTCTCTTTTGTTAGGTTTATTCCTAGGTATTTTTTTTTTTTTTGAGGCTATTGTGATTGGGAGGTCTCCTTATATTTCAACACTCGTCCACCACTGGTGGGAATGTAACTTGTACAACCACTATGGAAAGCAGTGTGGAGAACCCTTAAAGACTTGGATGAGCGCTTACCATCTGATCCAATGATACAACTCCTAGGTGTACACCCCAAGACTCATCCTACTCTCAAAGATATATGCACATCCATGTTTATTGCAGCTCTTTTCACAATAGCAGAAGAGCTGGAACAACCAATGCCTCAACTAGTGAGTGGATGACAAAAATAGTGGTACATCTACACATGGAGTACTATTCAGCAGTAAATGAGGATGGCATTATGGGCTTTGCAGTAAATGGTGGACTCGTAGCCACTTGTGGGGTGAGGTAACAGTCCCAGAAGACAACAGAGAATGGTTTCCGTCATTTGTGGATGGTAACACCNAGTGGATGAGTGTTCCCCTTTCCCCACAACCCCTCCAGCATCTGTTGTCTTTTGTTTTCTTGATCTTAGCTAGCCATACTGGAGTGAGATGATATCTGAGAGTGGTTTTAATTTGCATATCCTTAATTATTAATGGTGATGAACACTTTTTAAGATGTTTCTCAGCCATCTTTAATTCCTCACTGGTGAAGACTCTGTTCAGATCTTTACTCCATCTTTTGAGTAGGTCACTTGTCTCCTTACTTCTTTGTTTTTTGAGTAGTTTATATATTCTTGACATTAATGCTCTGTCAGATGTGTCACTGGTAAAGAATTCTTCCCACTCTGTGGGTTTTCTCTTCACCTCCTTGATTGTTTCTTTCGCTGTACAGAAGCTTTTGAGTTTTATGAGGTCCCATTTGTCAACTGTTGACCTTACTTCCTGTACGGCTGCTGTCTGGTTTAGAAAGTCTCCTCCTACACCTATGCCTTGTAGGTTGTTGCCAACTTTTTCTTTTATCACCTTAAGGGTTTCAGGCTTCACATTGAGATCTTTGATCCACTGGGAGTTGATTTTTGTACAGGGTGAGAGGTAGAGGTTTAATTTTGTTCTTCTACAAATGGTGATCCAGTTTTGCTGACACCATTTGCTGAAGATGTTATCTTCCTCCATTAAGCTTTTTTGGCCCCTTTGTCAAATATGAGGTGGCTGAAGTTATATGAGCTCAAGTTTGGATCTTCAATTTTGTTCCATTGGTCAATGGTTCTGTTTTTATTTTCCAGTGCCAGGCCGTCTTTATGACTACAGCACTGTAATATAGCTTGAAGTTTGGTAATGTAATCCACCCCCCCCCCCAGTATTGCACTTTTTGCTCAGGGTTGCTTTAGCTATTTGAGGTCTTTTGTTTTTCCATATGAATTTAAGGAATTTTTTTCTAAGTTTGTGAAAAAGCTCATGGGGATTTTGATTGGGATTGCATTGAATCTGTATATTAATTTGTGTAGAATGGGCATTTTTACTATATTAATTTTTCCAATCCATGAGCATGGGAGGTCTTTCCATCTGTTGATGTCATTTTCAATCTCTTTTTTCAGGATTTTAAAATTTTTGTTGCAGAGGTCTTTGGTCTCTTTTGTTAGGTTTATTCCTAGGTATTTTTTTTTTTTTTGAGGCTATTGTGATTGGGAAGGTCTCCTTATATTTCAACACTCGTCCACCACTGGTGGGAATGTAAACTTGTACAACCACTATGGAAAGCAGTGTGGAGAACCCTTAAAAGACTTGGAATGAGCTTACCATCTGATCCAATGATACAACTCCTAGGTGTACACCCCAAAGACTCATCCTACCTCAAAGATATATGCACATCCATGTTTATTGCAGCTCTTTTCACAATAGCGAAGAGCTGGAACCAACCCATATGCCCCTCAACAGATGAGTGGATGACAAAAATATGGTACATCTACACAATGGAGTACTATTCAGCAGTAAATGAGGATGGCATTATGGGCTTTGCAGGTAAATGGATGGAGCTCGTAGCCATTGTGGGGAGTGAGGTGACACAGTCCCAGAAAGACAAACAGAGAATGGTTTCCCTCATTTGTGGATGGTAACACCAAATCTCCCAGATGAAAGGCAAGCTGAGGAGATCTCCTGAGACCAGCAGGAGGACGAGCAGGAAGCAAAGAGCTGGAACCAACCCAAACGCCCCTCAACTGATGAGTGGATAGAGAAAATGTGGCACAGAAATGAAAAATGATGTATGAAAAACATAAAACATCAATAAATAATCCCTCTAAACAAAACAAAACAATAAAAAATTGCTATTATTGACAGCACTAACAAAACTTCAGTGTCCATTAAGGCCAGTTATCAAGCTAAACACAGTTAACTATTTGCCAACACTAAAATTTGAAATAACTTTCAATATTGTATGTAATTTTACTTTTTATTGAAAAGAAAAAATAATAATGCTGACATTATATAATATTGTTTAGTATATGTAATACAATTGATGTTATTCTATAAAATTATTTATTTTGCTGAGGATAATTAAACATCAATATGGATGAAATAACGTTTAGAGAAGTGCGTCAGTATAATGTATACTTTGCCATAGCTAAAAATAGGTGAAAGAGGCAAGGATATATTTGTTATTAAATAATCATTAACTCTGACCAAAATATAAATTCATAATTAAAGTTATTTTTAATGCAAAAATCCACATACACAATTGTAAGTCAAAGTAAGCTTGGTTGAGCATTTGTCAAATAGTCAAAATATCTGACCAGTGTGAAATGAGTGTTTTAAAATCTGGTCCTGACCCTGTGTCAGGTCATTGATATATTTTTTATTAATATATTGGTAATGCAGTATATCTTAAAATCATAGCATATTAGAGTGTAGCTACAAGGTGCATATTTCAAAGCAATGCTCACAATAAAGCAGGATGATAATAGATAGATGTCTGGTGTAACAGAGATTAAACAACAAATGCAAAATATTTCCCATAAATTAAAGTCAGGGTCTTCAAATATAAACCATGCCTCAGCTAACATGAGTTTTCTGACTAGAATATGTGTTCTTGAATTAGAAATCTATAAATGGGGATATTTTTATCCACATATTCAAGAAACAATTATTCTGAGTTATAAACTATTACATTACACATAACAAATCTACCTGTGCATGCATACATATATGGAAAATTTATAAAATATTTGGGGATTAACTTCAGTATTTTCTCATATAATACCTTCAAATCAGAATTTTTTTTTACAGGCAAAGAACACAGGGAACCTGTTATATGCTTAAATCATGAAAGGTTTTGGTTTTTAAAATATCTAATATAGCCTGGCGTGGTGGCACATGCTTTTAATCCTAGAAATCTGGAGGCAGAGGAAGGCGGATCTTTGTGAGTTCAAGGCCAGCCTAGTCTACAGAGTGAGTTGGAGGACAGCTGGGGCTACAGGGCGATCCTGTTTTCAATAGACCAAAAAAAAATAAATAAATAAATAAAAAATCTAATGTAGGTGTGCGCCCACCACATAGGGCGAGTGGTCTTCACTAGTGTCCCGCAGAACAACGACCTGCAAAAGTTCAGGTGAGGCCTGCCCGCCTGGGTGATTTGGGCACCCCTCTGTCCCGTGGAGGCCTGGTATTGCCCAGGACCTACCAACCTTCTGTTTCCAGCATGCGACTTAGGCGGAGTTAGACATGCAACACACAGCACAAGAGCAGTGCATGAGGTGAGTGGACTTCACCCGTGTGCTGCAGAACAACAACCTGCAAAAGTCCAGGTAAGGCCTGTCAGCGTGAGTGCTTTGGGTACCCCTGTCCCCATCGAGGTCTGGTATTGCCAGGGACATGCACCACACAGCACGAGACCAGGCTGTGCCCAGCCCATGGCATGAGTTGGCCAATAGGCTGGCCAAAGTAGCAACCCTCCCCTCCACCGCCCCCCTCCCAGCCTGGGGGAGTGGTGGTGCAGAGGATCTAGCAGACACAGTATTAGTGATTACAGTGTGTGCAGCCAACGTTGAGCCACTAGAACCCAAAGAAACAAATAAACAAACAAATCCACATGCCAACACACACACACAAAAAAAAAAAAAAAAAAAAAAAAAAAAAAAAAACATGGGCAAAGCTCATAACAAATCCACACTGAGCTCAACCAACCTTACAGAAGACTCCTACAATGAGATCTCCCAGGAAGGAAACCAAGACACAGACTAACACCTGACACAGTGATACCACTCCTGGGTATAGAACCCAAACAGTCATCTTACTGCAAAGATTCATGCACATCCATGTTTATTGCAGCTCTCTTCACAATAGTGAAGAGCTGAAACCAACCCAAATACCCCTCAACTGACCAGTGGATGACAAAAATGTGGTACATCTACACAATGGAGTACTATTCAGCAGGAAAGAAAGATGGTATGAACTTTGCAGGTAAATGGATGGAGCCCGAAGCCATTATGCTGAGTGAAGTGACACAGTCCCAGAAAGACAAACGGAGAATGGTTTCCCGCATCTGTGGATGTTAACACAAAATCCTCCAGATGAAAGGCAAGCTGAATAATGTTATTGTTATATTTCTGTTTATCTGAAAGCAATTATGTTGTTATAATGTGAATCACTCAACGGGCTCTAGAATACACCCACCAGTTATTTCCAGACTCTGTAATTACTGTATATGAATGGAGAGTACATATCCATATTTTAGAATAATATAAATTAATGTAGGAAAATGTGAATTCCTAAGCATAAAAAAAGACTGAGAGAAAGATGCAGGATGGTTATGGCAGAATGCATGATTTGTGGTGGGGTGGTGTGTGGGGAAGGGAAAGGGGAATATGCTTGAATTGAATTGAAAAATGATGTATTAAATACACTAAATATCAATAGAAAAGAATTTACTAATGCAAAATATCTAATATATTTTTGGACCATATGTTATTTAAAGAAGATTGAACAAGGGGCTGGAGAGATAGCCTAGCGGTTAAGAGTACCGACTGCTCTTGCAGAGGACCCAGGTTCGATCCCCAGCATCCACATGGCGGCTAAGAACCGTCTGTAACTCCAATTCCAGGAGAACTCCAGTTCTAGGGGAATCCGAGACCCTCTTCTGACCTCCGCGGCATTGCACGACACGGGTGCACAGACCTGCATGCAGACAGTACACTCATACACATATAAAAATAAATAAAATTAATAAAAAAAGAAGATTGAACAAAATTTTTACATTGGTGACACTGTTGTAAAAGTCTAAATTTTGGGGCTGAAGAGATGGCTCAGTGGTTAAGAGCACCAATGGATCTTGCAGAGGAGCTGGGTTTGATTCCCAGAACCCACATGGCAGCTAAGAACCGTCTTTAAGCTGGTCATGGTGGTACATGCCTTTAATCCTAGCACTCGGGAGGGGGAGGCAGAGGCAGGCAGATCTCTGTGAGAGAGACCAGCTGATCAAGGCCAGCCTAGTCTGCAGAGTGAGTTCTAGGCCAGGTGGAGCTATAGGGAGATCTTGTCTCAAACAAAACAAATAAATAATCGAACAAACAAACAGACAAATAAATAAATAGATAAATAAAAATTCTAAATTTCCAACTTCTTGTATATATTCTCTTTGTCTAATGAAAACATGCAAACTAATTTAGTTGAGAAACAGAATAAAATGTCCACAGTCAAAGAAATAACAGACATTTTAAAGTTTTTTTTCTGATTTTTGCATTGAACATTACAATTAACATAAGTATTTCTGTTTTTACATTAAGTAAACACTAATAGGATCTTCAATTATATTTTAAAAGTATGTCACTAAGCTAATTAAGACATTGAATCCAATAAATTTACTTATAGTATGAAAATTGTTTTAATTTAGAGTATATTTTTTCATTTGTTTTCTTTATAATAAAAGACAGTATCAATTTTTCCTGAAAATTTCATACATGAGTACAATGTAGTCTCATAATTTCAGACTCTCCCTTTCCCTGGTCCAAACAATACCATCTCCTCCTAACCACCTGTCCTTCTCAAATTCATGTCCTCCCTTCAATGAGTATCATTGGTATACATACATATATACATATGTATGTATATATACATATATACATAGCCCACAAAGAGGAAGTTATCCAGGCCAATTACCACCCTGACTGATCAAAGTTCTATGAGCAAAGTGCGTGGTGTCTTTTTTATGTTATAATTCATTATACCTTAATTTTTTAGTCTCTTGAATTGTATACTTACAAGTTTTTGTAAATGTTATTTTATGTATCTATTTCTATTGAAAAACTGTGATTATTCTTAAGAAATTCTTTCTTGGAATCAAATATAACAAATAGAATAATCATTTCCCATAAATGAAATGAAAACTTCACAAAGTTTTAAAAACTGATATAATTTGTTTAAAACATTGCTGTGTTCATAACTGTTATATGAATTTTTGTATCAGTTTAATTATGTAAAAGAAAGAATTATGTTAAAGCTCACATTAACTATATTGAACTACTATATTCTCGATATGTATCCTAATATTCACAGACAAGTGTACTTCTTACCACTCGTCAAAGAAGCTCCTTCTTACAACAGATGGTGCCTATTATAACACTGAAAAGCTAGTCAAAATGCAGAGAATAAGTTACTGTGAGGTGTCAAGCCATAAGTGGTACATCTCCTATGCAACCTCTTCCCCTAAGCTTCAGGGAACATTGTGGAAGAGGATACAGAAAGTTTGTAAATTCAGGAGTAGGAAACCCGCTGCTATGCTGGTTAATGCATTGTGACTTGATATTGACGCTAACACATGGAATCTCCATAGTTTGGAATATCTTCATAATAGCAAAACCAGGTGACATATCAATTTGTTTTTGAAAGGTTCATGGGAGCTCACCTTAAAATGTAGAGCTACAGGAAATCAGTGGATGCTGAAGAACAGAGAATCAGTTTTCTCCAAGAAATACCTCCCTGACGACATACTTAATACCAAGTGCTCAGCCCTAAAGTCATGTGAACACAAGCACAACTAAATGGACACACACACACACACACACACACACACACACACACACATATATAGTTAAAGTTTAGCTACAATAATTATAGAAGAAGAGAAGAAATTGTGGGGCAAGGTATATATGTGAGGTCTTAAAAAGGCAAAGGGTGGATTAGAAGTAATGCAAATGAAATTGTCTATGTGAAATTGTCAAAAATGAAAAAGTACTAATAAAGGTTTTATATAAACTAAAAATTCATCATAGTATTAAAAAACTTACAGGAATGAAACAACTATTGAGATTTAACTTTTTCCAAACATCAGAATGTGACCAATTCATTGCAAATATCAAAACAATATCTTGCCAATAAAGTTTTAGTCTAGGAAGCAATAGAATGAATATTTAATATATTACAGATTAAGTATAAAAATGTTACATAAAATCCAACATCATGATTGTTGGAAATTCTGACAAATGTAATTATGACAATATTATGGCTACTCTGAATTATTTATTCAAATATGGCTACAAGTGGTGTTTTATTTTTACTGAATATAATGTAATAATGAATTCAATAAGATGATAACTCACAAAATATTGATTAACCAATATCTTATTGGAGTTTAGTTACACTTTTTTACAATGATAAATTTACTTAATTACATATGATACAAAAACTACTGAATTTGTTATATAAATTGTAACATATTTAGAAATATTATTATATCTTCTCATATTTATATTACCTCATCTAGGCAGTGTGAAGTGATATAAAATATTTTACTTTTTTCTTAAAGGAAAGCATTGTGTATCTTTCTTTTCTCTTTCTTTAGAATGGAAAGGCCACATCTTGGTTGGAAAACAGTTTTAATCATTGACGTGAAGACTAGAGGCATGTAGAGAGGAATGGAGAAAGCTAGCAGAAATCTGAAAGGATAATGTTCTAAAGGTAGTAATATAAACCTTCTTGGAGACACTCAGGCATCTCTTCACTACTGAAATAAGCATGTTGATTGCTTAAAGCACTGCATTTGAAACTCTTTCTGAAAATAAAAATCTATGGAAGATTCTTTCCAACATATTCATAGACAGAGACAAGCAACCATGCTATTGATTGAGATACCTGGAAATATTTCAGATGGAATGATATGGAAACACAAGAATCAATTTAAGAGACTATTGCAAATAAAAGAAAGCCTCATAAACGTTGGAGTACAAAATTCAGTTTTTTGCCTCAAATGCATCATGCTTTGTTTCTGTTCAGAGGACTCTGTTAATGGCAGCATAAGCCATGTAGATGACATATTTCTAAAATTTTAGTATTGATACAAAATATTTCTCAAAAAGAGATGAATTTTGTCATCACTGTTTTATTGTGAAATCCTATGCCTTCAATGCCATAGCATTTGTGTGATGCATGAGACTCATAAAATATCTGGACGACTGTGATGATATATCTGGGAGTCATAATATGTCATCACCAATGGTCTCTCTGAGATGATTCATCAGGATAGTACATCAGTATGGTGACATTACACTGATGCTGAAATGCTACCAAGAATGCATCACTCAGAATTAGACCACTTATTTTAATAATAAATATTTACTTTTCATAATATTTTTTATGAGAAATGAACTGTTACATCACATGTCTGGTTTGTCATAAAACAAAAAATGCAATCAAATATATTAAATCTGTACATGTTTTTCTCTAGAAATACACTGAATGTTCAAAGACTTAAATGCAGATTATATAACTATTCAATTAATCCTAGCTTTGTTTTCTATCTTAATATGACTAAATATAGTCAAATATTCCATCTCTAATTTCCCTTATTTCTTAACTACTATGTGAATAAATATTCATTTAAAAAATTATGTAAATGTGGAACTTATATTAAATATATTCTTGATCACATTTGAAAATTGAAACATTTCAATATGTATTTATGAGTCTGGACAAGTGGTTCAGTGGTTAAGAACACTGGCTGCTCTTACAGAGGACACAAGTTTGAATTCCAGCACCAGCATGTCTGCTACTAGCTGCCCATAAATCCAGTTTCAGGGTATCCAATGTCCTTTTCTGACCTCCCTGGGTATTTCAGGACACAGCTGCACTCAAATGTAGGAAATGCACTCATACACATAAATTAAAAATAATAAATAATTACAAAATATTTTATTAGCTTGGATTAATAAGAGAACACATTTCAAGAAAATATAATGATAAGAATTAATATGCACGTTTACTGCAATTATGAAAGCAAACAAAATAAACCCAAAATAATTCAGGATTTTAATTTGTTGCATATTTCACAGTGTAGTATCAATAAATCTGTCTTTCCTGATATTACCTTTTTTCTGTATGTTTTAGTAGTGGGTGACATTTTGGTATCTCTTGAAATATTCTATTACTATGGATTTTAAGAACTTTATCTATGTGGGAAGCACTAAGCATAACATTCACTGAATCTTGAACCTGACCACTTACTAATTACATTTAAATAAAGGAAAGGCACCCAAAGTTTGCTTTAGTTTTATAATTCTTAGAAATGATGACACTTGGGGTGGGAAAGATGACTCCATTGGTAGGGGAGCTTTCTGATAATGATGAAGACCAAAGTTCACATACAGATACATACCTCAAAGCTTGCCATGGTCATATGTGCATACAGCTTCAACGGTCTAGGGACAGAGACAGAAGATCAAAAGGCGTTGTTGTCGACCAGCTTAGCTCTAGGTACACTAGTAGACTTTGTCTCAATGGAATAAAACACTGAGTGATAGACCATGTCAACTGTTGAAATCTTCTGTTCCAGACATTCTGTCTCTCACTTCTCTCTTTTTCACCACCTTTCCTCCTCCTCCTCCTCCTCCTCCTCCTCCTCCTCCTCCTCCTCCTCCTTCTTCTTTTCCTTCTTCTCCTTCTTTTTCTTCTTGTTTCTCATGCTCTTTTTACTTTACCTTTTGCTCTTTTTCTCGTTTTTTCTTGCTCTTTTTTAAATTTTTCTTGCTCTTCTCTTTCCAGTCTCCTCTTCCTCTCCTTCTTGTGTTTTTCATTCTTTTCTTTTTTTTTTTTGATCTTTTCGAGTCAGGGTCTCCCTGTAACCCCAGCTGTCCTGGAACTCACTCTGTAGACCAGGCTGGCCTTGAACTCACAAAGATCCGCCTGCCTCTGCCTCCCAAGTGTTAGGATTAAGGTGTGCACCACCACGCATACTTCAGGTTTCTTTTACAGTCTGATAATATGACAGAAACCAAAAGTTGGTACCTTACAGTGGTAAGGTTATAAACCTTATTAACAACCAAATCAAGACTCATAGGCCAGAATAATGTGCAATAAAAAAGAAGATTGTGAGTTCAAGGCCAGCCTGGTCTACGAAGCAAGTTCCAGGACAGCTGGGGCTACAGGGAGACCCTGTCTCGAAAAGACCAAAAATAAAAAAGAAAAGAAGATTGTGAGACTTGTTTAGACATCACAGCCAAATGCAGTGGTGGGAGATATGGCTACTTCTACTAATCTTCTAATAAAGTTTTGTCAAAACTGTGACTTTAAATTATGGCTATTTTTAAACTGTTTGTAGGTAGGGAACTTCACATAGTAAGATAATCTTAGGAGTAAAGTGGAGTGGGTACCTTAGAGACCCACACAGATACTCAGTCCCAACCATTTTTCACTCTCTTTTCTCATTATTTTTATTCAGATAATGGCCTTCCAAAGTGAGGAAACAGGCAATCTACACAGGAGATTATTTTCTCCCTGAGATCAGCTTCTAGGTGATGAGTTTCTGTGGGGGCCAATTCTTTGGTACTAGTTATGTTCCTTGTAGTTGGTCTCAGTCAACATTCCCATTTGTCAGGTTGTCTTCTCCAGACTGTCCTGCTTTCCTTGATTCCTTTGGTAACTATTAATACCACCCATTATTACTATCAAAGAAAACTTTAGTGTTAATTACCTTAACCTATTTACTACTGCAAATTAATTTTACATCATTTAAATATGTAGCTATTGTAAAATATTTTATTGGTGAGACTATATTGTTATGGTTGACACATAAGTGTGCATTTTGTTATAATATCATTCTTATACAATAAAAAAAAACAACAACTAGGGGCTGGAGAGATAGCCTAGTGGTTGAGAGCGCCAACTGCTCTTGCAGAGGACCCAGGTTCGATCCCCAGCACCCACATGGCAGCTGAGAACCCTCTGTAACTCCAATTCCAGGAGAACTCCAGTTCCAGGGGAATCCAACACCCTCTACTGACCTCCGCGGCATTGCACAACATGGGTGCACAGACCTACATGCAGACAGTACATTCATACACATAGAAAATAAATAAATAAATAAATAAATAACAACTACAACTAATAATTTCTGAAGTCTTAGATTATTTGACTTTATCCTAAGCAAATTATTTAAAATCTGGAGCATTTTATCACACATGAACAAATATATTAAATCAATGGAAACAAGTTGGAGAAATACCCTGGCATGTTTGTTTTGGTACATTTACACATCCCATAACTTTTCAAATTGGAAACATGTAGGAAACTTTTAATATGTTATAAAGTGTAGCTTTCTATGCCAAGACAGCTTATTCTATGTAATTATGGGCACTTTATGCTGGTGATGCTATTACTGATAAGGAATAGTAATTTATCCATTCATATGGGATATAATAGCTGAAGCTACTTTGAAATTGAGCAAAGTACCTCATTTGCAGTAGGATCGAAAGGTTATTCCTGGACAAACTGTCAGCCCATGAAAGGAAACAGCCAGAATTGACCAGAGTCCAAGTCAACAGCTCCAGAGAGAGTGGACTGTTTTACCTCTCATTCACCTGTGCCCCTTTTCTAAGCCTAGGGAACAACCTGCGGAAGAGGGGGTGTGGTAGAATGTAAGGGCTGCGATTGGGGTGAATGGTGAAACTACAGCAATGTAGTCTGGACACTCATTTGATCAACTTGATTGAACAAACAACCTGTCACCCCCCACTGGATGGTGGGGCTGTAGGTGTTTGGGCACAACAGCCTGCAGATAGGTTTTGCATGAAGGATGCTTGTACTCATGGATTATCACTTATAGCTAAAAATGAAAAAAAAAAAAAACTGAGAGAAAGATGCAGGACAGTTATCGCAGAATGCATGATCTGGGATGGGGTGGGGGTGGGGGGGGGGAGGGAAAGGGAAATAAGCCTGAACTGAATTGGAAAAAAATGTATGAAATGCACAAAGCATCAATAAAAAACTAATTTAAAAAGAAAATTTTGGCATGAGAATGGATTTTTGAGTACAAAGATACTTTACAACTTCACATAGGTTTTTGTGGCTCAAATAAATATTTGGAGAGCTTGTGTGCATTTAACCAACCTTAAGTAGATCAACTGAAAGCAGAGAGATGAAAAGGAAGATATCTAAAAGTTTTTCTTTTAACAATATGAAATATGCACCCAGGCATGTAATGGAAACACATAAACCTTTTTAAAAAGTGACTCCTCGGGGCAAAGTGATGTAGAAGACCCAGAGTTTCAGGTGGCATAGGCTGAGGATTCTGATTGCCGTAAATCACACTTATGACATCTTCATTCAAGAATTAGTCACTGAATGTTTAACTTTAGACCCAGATTTTGCCGTCAGGGTATATTCAGATTTCAAGAGCATTCCAAACACAGATATGAACTAGGAAAACAAATCAAGAGAAGAATATATGGGAATTGCTTTTAGTAGCGTGAGGTCAACTTTAAAGAAAATTAATAAATATATTTACTGGCCTATTAGGTAATTTGAGTTAAATGAAGTAAAGAACATATGTCATTTCCCTGGGAAATAATGGAACTTAATTACTGATGCAGAATTATGAGCTTTTATTAAGTGTAGAAATGGTAGAAACTGTTTGAGCTTAAGTGTGAAATTATAATTCATGATTAAAATTTTCACATTGCAGCATATTTTAATCTTATTTTGAGGTTTGTATCTTTGGATAATTAGAGAAGAGAACAACACCAAAATAAGGTCAAAATATGTAATCAGTTATGTTTGAATATACCTGAGTTTCTTATTTTAAAAACAAATTATTTCAGCATATCAATGCTATAATTTATCTTGGAATGAGTTAAAAACACATCATATTTTCTTATTAGAAATAAATTTACAAAATAATTTTCTTAACCTATTATTTGAATAGTTTTCATTAATACATTGTTTTTACTGACCTTGGAAGCAGGTTATCTAAATTTAAGAGGTTAATTTTTAATGTCCTTGTATCCCAGGATATGTCAAAGAGAGTATTACTTTAGAAATGAACTCTAGATATGGCAAAGATTTCACATAAAGAGAACAGATGAGAACACCAAGGTTAAAATCAGGTGTGTAAGAACAGAGATTTTCAAAGCTATATCAGCTTTTCAGCTGAATCCCTAGATGTTCTGGACATGTAAAGGGAGTGAAAAGGGCAAAAAGAGGTTAGTTCTTTGAGAATGTACAGATATCGAGGATCGTTTTATTTCTGATTCTATTTTTAGGTATGTGCTATATACATCAGGTGTAATGATAACTTATATTCACCTTTACTTCTTTACATGACATATTTAAAATATATGCTTATATTTTCATGACTAGAGATTTGAATTATATGAATTATTCATTTCAAACTAAATAATGGAGACAAATCTTATATATGAAATACAAAGTCAAATCCTGAACTGGCTGCTGGGAAAATGTAAAAATAGTATTTCAAGCTAAGCGTAGCAACACATTTGAATATCAAACAAATACATTGACATTGCTATACAAATTACAGTGAATCTAAATTGTATTACTGAGCATAGATGACTCTGTCACCTGGGTGACAAGCTTGTAAGTAATACATACGAATTCACTTTAGATTATAGACAATTTATTTCCAAATATACCTGGTTGAATGAAAGAAAATAATCATGTTAATTATTTATTATAAAACAAACTGTTACATATCTCTATGTCTTTGTGTACATGAAGGTATGTTACAAAGCCTTGTTTAAGATGTTGGTTTTCCAGGAAAGGCACACCCATTGTCCTTTGTGAATGTCAGTGACTGTGATTAGTCAAAGGAGAGCAGCATAAGATTGGTCTCTGGCCACGAACTTTCTGTCTTGGTTAGGTGTGGCTTCTTTCCTCTTCACGAATATATAGACAGTTAATGTTTGGTTAAGCAAACTTTTTTATTTTATTTACCACAACGTTTCTTCAGTTGTATAACTAACTGCCCATAGGTTTCCAGGCTCCTATGAGTCCTCATTTGGGCTACTGTGAGAAACTCTAATAAAGTCATTGTTTCAGCATGGTAGACTGCAGTGGAGTCTGTTTTTTCTGGCAGTTTACTTCCTCATCTGGGTTAAGAGACATTTGTTGTTCTGCCCAGGAAATGTTCATACCACATGTCTGCATTTTCAACACTCTCAACCATTTATATGATGGATTTTAAAATGCTTAGTTTCTATTAGACTGGATATCTCAGCAGGTGCTAACTGAAAACTAGTAACCTGTAGGAAGCTTCTCTTGTTATGAGTAGGTACAGTGCAGTTCTGCTAAGGGAAGAGGGGCACAGTGGCTGCTTGTTGTCACTGTGGGGAACTGACCCCTTGGTGCAGAGGTCAGTTGGTCACTTTCATAACCATGCTTTCCCACCTGCCCAAAGAATGCTGGTCTCTGGACAAGAATTTCAGGCTGGTGGCTGATGGCTTATCTTCAGCCTACATGCACTCACAATTCACTCCATGGGTTGGTGACCTGATTGATCTCTGTCCAACCCCATGGTACCATCCAACTTTACACTTGCTTACCAGGTTGGTGGTCTAATAGACCCCTGTCCAACCTACTACCCAGCAACACTTGAAATCCAGGCCTGCTTCAGCCTGTATAGACACAAAATAACGGACAGGAACTCTGTGTAATTATGGTAATGGAAAATTTGATTTATTGCCTACAGCAAGTCACTTTTATAAGCAAATGACATCACCTTCCGGAGACGATCACAGACCCCTAGTTTCCTGCCACTGTGTACTGCTGCTCTGCCTAGCATCATGTGCCTGGGCCACATTGCTCCTTCTTGGGGAGGGGTCAGAGGAATCCCATGACTCCGACATTGTGCCCTGAAGGATGCTAGCTGAGAACTAGCCCCTAATTCAAACTGGATCTTCTCTAAGTAACCTGTCCCTCCTTGATTAATGCATGTGTCATTGTTGCTTTTCTAGAAAATTGAAAAGACATTGGGACTAATGATTTAAACTGCTGTTATCTTTTTGTTTTGTTTTGGGTTTTGGTCTTTTTTGAGACAGGGTCTCCCTTTATCTTATCGGCAGCTCGCCTGAAACTCACTATGTATACCAGGTTGACCTTGAACTCACAAAGGTCTCCCTGCTTCTGTCTCCCCAGTGCTGGAATTAAAGGCATGTGTGGCAATATTTGACTTACATTGTTGTATTTTTCAGAAATACGTTTTATTGATTTTATAAATTTTGTGTTACTAAAAGTTGCATTTTTTCATGGAGAAATATAATAGTCAATTGTGTCCAAACTTATATCAGCGGACAGACTTTAGCTATTTTAGTCTAAAATCCATGAGTAGTATACACCAACCTCTTGGTAAGAAACTTTAAATAAAGAGATTGTGAGAATGAGACACAAAGAGAAAGACAGGGAGAGAGAGAAAGAGAGAGAGAGAGAGAGAGAGAGAGAGAGAAAGAGAGAGAGAGAGAAAGAAAGAGGAGAGAGAGAAATTAATTAGATTTATGATAGTCATGGAACTACATTGCGATATATTTTCATTATGTATTAATGATTTTACTTTCTGTGCTAAAGAGAAACATTTACTATACATTTTTAAAAATATTTTATTTACTATTTTAATATTATGTGTATTGCTGTACTGACCACATGTGTGTAAAAGCACCTATGTTCTGCAATCCTTATTATTAGCACCCAAAATATCTTGTTACCAGTTGCTAATCATGTACAGGAATAAGAAAATATTCATAATTAGAAGAATAAAATTTCAGAAAATGTCAAACGATGATGTTTAATAAAATCAAGGGATTAACTGCCATAGAAATGTGGAAGCTTCTTTTTCTACTTGTGGATGAGAAAATGGTATAAATAAGCCAGAAATTAGCAATTCATGCAGAGTGTGTACATGGAAGCTAATAATTTATCCTACAAATCGTGTTTTCTTCATGTTTATACTAGTAGAGGCACATCATCAATTTTTTTAGAAGTTTGTTTTAAATAAATCATTCTACTGAATTCCACATAGATCAGAAATGTCGTTACAATAATGGCCATTCCTTCCCAGGCTTTCTCCTACCTCTTCCTTCCTTCCTTCCTTCCTTCCTTCCTTCCTTCCTTCCTTCCTTCCTTCCTTCCTTCCTTCCTTCCTTTCTCTCTCTCTCTCTCTCTCTCTCTCCTTAGGTTTCTTTTTTCTTTTTATGAAATCAAACTGAGCTGTGGCCAAAATGTGATTATATTGAAGTTTAATTTTAGACATATTATAATCATTTTCTGTAAATTAATTTTGCCGCTTTTAGCAGGTTGTTTCTGCTTTAATCCATGGCCTTAATTTTTGTCCTTGAAATATGCCTCACAAGTTGAGAGGATGTAGACAGTGATTAATATAATCTGCATTCTAATTCCGCCTGGATAGTACTGCTTCTGTTCATTGTATTAACTTTTCTCAGAAACATGGAGGTGATTACTTTTTCCACAAATTAAGTCAAGGTCAATGGAATCCATTTGCATGTTTGGATTTCATTGCTAAATATTATATACTTTCATAGAAAATATAATTTATCTAGAATGGCACATGGATACAGACTGTCCACGGCAAAACACAGACATATTTGCTTTATGTAAAAGAAAAATAGCCACAGCTGAACAGAGGCAAATCCTTTGTTTTTAGAAATACTTCATAGGAAAATAGGTAATAAATGGGTAACAGGCTTTATTTTTTCCACTTTAATTATTTTCTTTCCAAATTTTTATTACAGAAAACTTGCAAAAGTGAATATATTACCATTTAAAGTACCAGTCAATAAATAGGACATCTAAGATACAGATTATAATTTTATGATGTAAGAGCTCAATTAAGCACATACACTTTAATAGCCATTCAAGTTGAATGCAAGATAGTTAAGTTAGCAGGACAAGTTTACACTGAGATAAGTTAAAAAAAAAAAAGCTTAGGTTGCATTTTAAGAGCCTTCCAATTAAAGATCTTCAATTTAAGTTTATTTTTATAAATAATTGTATCTATTTTCAATGTGAAGCCTACAGTTAATTATTATTAAGAATAAATCACATAATTATAATTTTGTTAATAAAAATGATATATATCATGTATATACTGTCTGGAACTATTTTAAGTATTTGTGGATACATTCATTTATCAACATTTTCAAACATTTCTTGCTGTTGTAATTTACTCAGTGTTACAAAGAATGTGGTATAGAAATAGGTAAAAATATTATCAAAATATTTTGCTCAAATGGTAAATTGAAAACAATAATGTATCCTTTTAAATTTTACTTTAAAAATTATCTTGGAGGGTATCAAGATAGGTCAGTGGGTAAAGGCACTTTTAACTAAGACTGACAAACTGAGTATTTTTTTAAGGAATCAATGAGATAGAACAAACTTCCAAAACTTGTCCTGTGACAGTCCCATGGCCACAGCGGAACACACAAACACACACACACGCACACACACACACACATACACACACACACACACACACACACACACACACCATATTCTTAAATCTAATCTAAAATAAAAAATGAATTAGTAATTATGTTTAGCTATTTTGTTGCCGAAGTTTATAATGTGCAGAAAATAATAAACTTAATTAGACAAACGTATTTGTTTAATAAGATCTTTGTAACAATGCATCCATATATATATATATATATATATATATATATATATGTACTATATTGACTTTCCAACATCATATATATATATAATGCTTTCCATTATAGTTATGGAGAACTAATTTTAGTTGGAGTTTATATGTGTGGAGTAGTGCTAATATTATTTAAAATAATCAAATATATCATGACTCAGAAAAGTTAGAGAATCATTCACTGTCAGAATATCTTTTATACAGTATGTCTTCCTTCTGACAGGTACTGTCTCTTCTCCCTTCTCTTCTGTCCTTTGAGAACAGTACAGAGCCCTGTGAAATGTGTGTGCCCTAGGAAAAGTTTGGGTAGAGGTTTAAGTGTCATTTTAAGTCTGAGGCTAGACTTTTTCCTAGGAATTTAGAGATCTTATCATAGTTGTACTTGAATGAATATAAACAAAATGCTCGCTTGGGAAAAAAATGGTTAAAGATGCAATATAAATTATCAGATCTCTCTCGCAGCAAGAAGTACAACTGGTACATTTTCTGTGAAAATAATTTTTTGAAATTATAATAATTTCAGAAAACTCAGAATATATATTTAACCAGCTAAGGGTGACAGAGATATCACATTAAATCTATCACAGGCCAGAGATCTTTACAAATTTTAAAATGCCTTTGTGAAAATTTTTGTCACTTACAAATTGTCACAAAAATTATTTTTCCTGGGAAAAGGGTAATCCTAGAGTCCCTCCCCACCTCTGCCCCAGGTTCCATGGTTACTAGGCAAAGCAATGAGCAGACTCTGCAATGTTAATTTGAAGAATCCCAGAAGGTTTATTAAGCTTGCCTATAAAGTGTTGGAAGGAAGGATACACTCACTAACAGAGAAGCCATTCTCTTTTCCCAACATGGCTACCCAAAGTTCTAGCAGGAATTCTGTGTCTTATGCCTATGAAGACAAAATGGGGAGAGTCCTCCAGCTTTTTATGTACGCCTAGCCCTAATATGGCGCCAACAGGGTACCAGAGTTCCATGTGCATTCTTGTGGGGGAGCCTCACTGAGGGCTTGGCTTTGCCCTTAGCCTCCCCCGCTAAGTAAACCAGACTCCATCTCTGTAGTTCACAACTTTTCCCAATGATAAATCCATTTCAAAGAAGATACAGCTTATCACAAATTCACACTGTATTTAACATGTATACAATATAATTCAATATGAAAGAGCCTCTAATACTTGTTTCATTTTCTTGCTTATAATGGTAAACTAAAATTTTCCATAGTTAATTACCATTAGAAGCAGTAAGATAAATGTCGTTGTTTCTCAACTTGCTGTTCATAGACAATTAACCTGCAACCTAGAAAGTCTTCTGTATTTCTCTTTGTTTTTCAGCAGTTTTAATAATGAATAAACACATATTAAACTGATAAAGGTCAATTCACCTATTTGATGACATGAATGAATATCTGCCTTCAAACATTGCATTTGAATTTTCCTGTTATTCTGTGTGTTTATAAACATTTTTATTTTCTGTCCTTATTTGGTTAGATTGCTACTTAATTATCATTAGCGAATGAAAAAGTTTACTGATTTATCTTAGTACAATAACCTTGATGCCAAATAAAAACCAAATATTATCTTGACACGTTACAAAAAATCAGAAATAAGTTTCAACTGAGTCAAAAAGAAAGAACAGCAATTGAGCCAGACCTGCCACATAGATATACAAGAAGACCAGGTTAAACAAATCTGTGTTGCACCAGTTAACACTCTATCCATGTTCTCAACAATTAGTAATTTTGATAAAGTAGAATATCAGAAATTTAGAAATACTTTTTATCTCCTTCATTCTGTGCAATTTATATTTTTTTATTGAATTTCAGTGAATTTATACAATATATTTCGATAGAATCTACACCATGTCACCTACCTGAAACCCCTATTATATGTACATGCCTGTATAGTGGTGTGTCTGTTTGAATGTCTGTATGTGTGTCTGTGTGTGTCTGTGTTTGTGTGTGTATGTGTGTGTGTGCCTATGTCTGTGTGTGTCTGTATGTGTGTATGTGTGTTAAGCTTATCAAGTTAAAATTTGTTAACACATGCCCTATGGTGTAGTCCCATCCACTGCGGTTAACCTACCAAATGTCATACCCTTAAAGAAGACTGACTCTCTCATTTACCATTTTTCATCTTTTAGTGATGGAGTTTCTTTGCAAGTTCCTTACATCTATACTGAGATTATGTCTGGCTCAAGTTTTGGTAGGATCACTACATACTGTCACAATCGCTCTGACTTCCTATGAGTAAATTCCCAGCTGTGTAGAAAACTTTCCTTGTAATCAGGCTCAATGTCTGGATTTTACAATACTTCTACCACTTCTTCCACTATGATCACTGAGCCCTGGGAGAAAGTAGTTTGACAGAATTGCCCTATTCAGGGATAAGCACACTGCAGACTATTATTCTCTGCACCTTTGCCATTTGTTGGACTATGTGTTAATCAACATCCACGACATGAGGAACCATTTCTAGTGGGAGTTGAAAGATGCATTGATTTATGGGGTATAGCAATAAGTCATTAGAAGTCAGTTTAATACTATCTCCATTTACCACAACACTATGGTACTCCCCCCAGTGTGACCTGTGACTTGTCTAGGCACATAGTCCTAGGCCTGATGTCACTGTCATATGTGTCCTCCATCTTGTGCAGCACCCTTAAATATAATCAGAAAGTGGTTGGTTAGCTCATAATTTTATGTCACTATTGCACTGGTGGGCATGTATTTCCATGCCACGTGTTGTAGCTGACAGGATTCATGCTAACCTGACTGAAAGGTAATGACTGTGCTCAATTAAAAATATTTATTTTTCATGTGCATGAGTGTATTGCCTGCATGTAGGTGTGTGTACCCATGTCCTGTAGTGTCTAAGGTGGTCAGAAGAGTGCATAAAATTTTGAAATATTTTATTTATGTTTTTGTGTGTATGATTGCATTGCCTAAATGCATGTAAAGGCATCTGTGTCAGTCATTGTGTACAGAGGCTAGAAGAGGATATCAGATCCCCTGGAACTGAAGTTATGACTGATTGTTAGCTGCCATGTGGGTGCTGGGAATTGATTCCAGGTATTCTATAAGAGCAGCCAATGCTCTTAACTGCTGAGCCACTAAATATATGGTCTAAATATGAAATGTTTTTTCTAGCATTATGTAGTATACTTAAATATATTAATATAATGCAGTATTACAGCACATATTTTCTAATATATCATTTTGGAAATGTGTTCTATTTTAAAATTTAGAAAATGAGTACCAAAATATTTATTTGTAAATTTCTTCTTGTAGGATGTCTATTTCCCCATATGAATCCTACAGATCACTGAACATGGGCAATCTTTCCATCTTCCTCAATTTCTTTATTCTGTGCATTAAAATGTAGGAGTTTAATAATAATCATCTGAATAGTTCTTTATACACACATGCCTGACATCCACATGCTGTTCTTCCCTTCCTGCAAGCTTTGAGGCTGTCTCCTACCTGCAAGAAGACAATCTCTTGGATTAGCTCTGGCAAGGAGTGGGAAGAGGACCATGAGAAATTTACCCTACAGAACAGAAAGACAAGGAAAGACAAAGACATACAGACACAGACTCAGAGGGCAAGCTCCAGGAGAATAGAATCTCTCTTTATTCCTGCCAGCAGTGTGCTTATGAAGCAAAGGTTACTGTGCTCTGGGCAAGGAAGTGGGGGGCAGGCAGAAGGGAAGGGCATGCCACCTTGGCTCTAATGGGGGGCTGCAGAGCTCCTGTTTGTGCAACAGGTAAACTAGAGGTGACATTCTGCTCAATGCCTCAGGGGAAGGAGCTATCCTTTCCTGGAACTTTGCAGAGATGGGCGAGGCGACAAAACATTGTAATATCCTGAACCTTCCCAAGCTACAGATAACTCACAGAGGCAACTGAATGCCCACAGAGATATCAGATAACTCCCTTCAGAGGTCTTACGGGACAGGTCTTACAAGTTCTTGCCTCAAGCCAGGCAAAGTTTCATTCCTACATTAAAGTTATTATTGTACAAGTCCTTTACTTTCTTTGTTAGATTCATTCCAAGATTCATTCTAAGTTGCTTCTCCATTGCTGTGATGAAACACTCTGACCAATTCCAACTTGTGGAAGAAAGGTTTATTTGGATTATATCTCATGGGTCACAGTTGATTAGTGAGGCAGCCCACCACAGAACTCAGGGCAGGAATCTGGAGGCAGGAGCTGAAGCATAGGACATGGAGGAATGCTGCTTATTGGCTTGCTCCCTGGCCCATGCTCAACCTGTTTTTTATTCAGTACAGAACCACCTAACCAGGGGTGGCACCACCAACAATGGGCTGGGCACTCCCACATCACTCAGTGATCAAGAAAATACTCCACAGACATGGCCATAGGCCAGGCCAATGGAGCCAATTCCCCAATTGAGACTCCCTCAACCCAGGTGTGTCAAGTTGAAATTAAAGCTATCCAGCAAGCAAGCTATTTTATTGCTTTTGATGCTATGGGATAATGTCCTGACTTTCTCTGTATGTTTCTTGTTGGTATATAGGAAAGCAACCAATTTAAGTGTGTTAATTTTATATCCTGCTATTTTGCTGAATGCATTCATCAGCTCTAGGCATTTTCTGGTAGCATCTTTTGAGGTTTTATGTATAAAATTATATGACATGGAAATAGGAATGCTTTGGTTTCTTCCTTTCTAATTTTTCTGCCCTTTATCACATCCATTTTTGCATTTCTCTAGATTGTCCTGACTCAAGTGTATGGATATTTATAAATATAATAGAGTATATTACCTGCATGGGGACAGTAAAGAAGGTGTCAAAAGTAAAGGGAATCTACATACCATCAAAATATAATGTAAGAATATAGCAAAAAATTCAATGAACATTAAAAACCTACTCATAATGATTCTTTCTCAGCCATATAGAAGGAGACTAGGATGGATGTGCTTATAGCTTGTCATTTACAAACCTTGTCATAGGTTTTTTGTATTTGATTTTTTTTAACAATAAGTAATAATAAATACAAGCATCCTTCATGTAAAACCAATTTGCAAGCAGCTATGCCTAAACCCACACAGCCCAAGGCTCCCACCATCTGGAGGGGCTTGTATGTACAATTAAGTTGATCAAATAAGTATCCAGTCTATATTACTGTAGTTTCACCATTCACCCCAATCGCAGTCCTTACATTCTACCATGCCCCCTCTTCCGCAGACTGTTCCCTAGGCTTTAGAAAACGGGCTCAAGTGGGCGAGAAACAAAAAACAGTCTACTTTCTCTGGAGATGTCATTTTGGACTCTGATCAGTTCAGGCTGTTTCCTTTTATGGGTTGACAGTTTAACCAGGAATAACCTTTCAATCCTACTAATGAATCGCAAGCAATTAGACATACAGGCATTTAAACAGTACTAATCATTATGGTAGGTTACGTTGGTATAGACACAGATGTTTGGATGGTATGCTAATCCGTGAATTATCATAGACTTTTGAGTCACTTTGGATTTTGACTTGATAAAGCAATATAATAGGATCTCTAACTTCTCTATATACTTTATCAGAGTCAAAGGAATAATTTCTCATTTAGACTGTAACAGAATGTTCAACAGATCTGGCTGATGAACAAAGGCTGGCATTAGGTGAATTTCTTAGTGCTTTATAGATTTATGAAAATTAATAACCTGCTTAACACTGTTGTTCTCCCACCTCAAAATGATTTTGAAAACTTCATCAAATGATTTCCTTAAATATCAATATAGTATCTACACCATTCTCAAGAGGTCTTATTAATAATGAGACTGTTTGTCATTATGTTATATGTGTGCTTTGTAATTATATCCCATAAATATGTACAAATATCACATACTAATAAAATGTTTAAAGTAGGAAAAAATTTTAAAAGACAAATGAAAAATATGTTATGTGAAAAGCAAAAGGGGAATACATTTCTTTACCTAGGTGTTTTCTATGATGTAAACTAATATAACCAATATGAAGAACACTAGTTTAATAATTTTAGAAAGTATAATGCTTATGGTTTTTATATGGTAAAGTTATAATAATTTGGATAACACATCCTTACAGTTTTTCCCTTTGAAAGTAAACTTTGAACATGTTTTGACTTCCTGGTACACTTTAAAGATTTTGTCAGGATTTCACAATAAGAGTATGCAAATATACAGGTTGATTTAACCTTATCTTAAACAGATCAAACACAGTATTAAAATTGAGCTTCTGTATATCCACAATTAAAATCTTGAACCTAAAGATGAAATTCTCCATATTATTTCATGCATTATATTTAATCCCAGTTATCTTACAAAATATCAAATTTAGAGGTAAAAGAAAAGGATTGAGATTCAACTAAAAATTTTCCTTAGCTCCAGCGAATAGAGTTTATTTTAATAGCATTAATTCAGTGATAATACAGTAAATATTACTGGCTTATTGGAGAAGCTGTAAAGTTAATCTCATTTCCAAGTCTTTTAAGTGAATTTGAGTTGTATTAGTCCTGTTAAAATTCATACTACTGCTTTATTAAGACCTATTGGAAAGATAAAAGTGAAAAGAGATTATTTATTTTAAATGTATGACTATAATGTGTTTTTACTACCTTTCAGAATGAATCTTAATCAGTTAAGCAAAAGAAAAAGAATGAACCATAATTCAAAATTGGGGATATTCATAATGAATAGGTCTGACACACATTTCCTATGTAAACCAATATTCATACATGGAATGACGTACATATTTACTTCTTTTTATAACACAAGTTATATTTTCAAACAGAGTAATAATGCTTGTTTACCTGATATGTGCTAAAGACACTAATCTATACACAAATCTGATAGATTAAATATTTAAAATTTTGCAAAGCCTAAATAACTCTAGCATACAGTTCATAAAATTTTGTCACCTCCTTTCTGGTATAGATACACTTTATTTTCCTCCAGCCCATAATTTTCCTGCACGTGGCAGATGAGTCTATTTAGTATGACAATAAGCAATACTAACAGCTTATGCAAATCTCTACTATATGAAATTCTGAAATTTGCTATTGCTGGATTAGCTGAATATGTGTAAAACATATTGAATATAGGAGAAAAGATGGACAGCGCTGATTTCTTCCTACAAAGAGAAGATAATTCTAGAATGAATTATGTGACTGCTTTTTTCTACCATGCATTTTAAAAGATCAGAGATTCTTTTCATGTTGAAGAATTCAGTTATTAGGTAAGATTATATTCATATGAATGTATAAATAAAATAAAGGTATATTGGGTATTGCTATTACAAGCAGCATTATAAAAAAGACAGTTTAAAAGTATAGAAGTTGCAATGGACACATTTAATCAGCATATCTATGTCACTTTGTTAATGGAAAAGTATCATTGTATGAGGCTTCTTTGGATAAGAAGAGTTTAAAATCAGAAAAATGAACAATTCCTTGAGCTTTGTCTAGCCAATCTGATCTCATTGCATTTCACTCTCTGCTCTTTCACTTTTCAATTTATCACTTTCCAAATTACATGTTGAACACATGGGTCATACCTGGACCACAGCAGCTGGGCAAAAGATCTTATAGGACAGAGTAGGCAGGTAAAACATGATGATCTGATGAAAATCATGAGTGGGTACAAATTAAAAGATAACCAGACCTGTGGACCCCAGGCCATCAATGCACATGAGCTATAACCGGTCAGTATTTAGAGAGGAAAGATAATCAGTACATTTAAACAATGAAACATGAACAAATACGTGCCTGTTGAATGTTCCATAAAAACCATTTTGAGAATTACAAAAGAGAACACAAGAGAAGAAAGAAATGCATAGGTCATGGAGAAAGAGAGTAGCATTGTGCTCCTCTACTTGATCTCACGTCGGCAAGTAGGGAAGACAATGTAACTTGTTTTTCTCTATTTTAATGCTTCAGAATTCAACTAGTTGCTACAGAATTTAATTAATTGTCTTTTTTGTAAGCTATTAGTATAATCCACCTTTGATTAGTTTAAAACAGGAACATTTTATTATGTCTAGGACTCCATGGGTCAGGATCATGAGGCTTATCATGAGAATATCAGGCAATTTTATTTTTTTTAACTTTTATTGATGCTTTGTGTATTTCATACATCATTTTCCAATTCAGTTCAGGCATATATCCCCTTCCCTTCCCCCCACCCCACCCCTACCCATCCCAGATCATGCATTCTGCCGTAAATTTTCTGCATCTTTCTCTGCTTTTTTGTTTTGTTTTGTTTTCATTTTTTTTAACAATAAGTGATAATTTGTGAGTACAAGCATCCTTCATGTAAAACCAATTTGCAAGCAGTTGTGCCCAAACCCACACAGCTCATGGGTCCCACCATCCAGCAGGGGGGGCTTGTATGTTCAATCAAGTTGATCAAATGAGTGTCCAGACTATATTGTTGTAGTTTCACCATTCACCCCAATCGCAGCCCTTACATTCTACCACGCCCCCTCTTCCGCAGATTGTTCCCTAGGCTTAGAAAAGGGGCACAGGTGGATGAGAAGCAAAACAGTCTACTTTCTCTGGAGCTGTTGTCTTGGTCTCTAGTCAATTCTGGCTGTTTTCTTTCATGGGCTGCCAGCTTGTCCAGGCATAACCTTTCGATCCTACTAATGAAGCACATGCAATTAGATATATAGGTATTTAAACAGTATAATATATAGCCTTTCGATCCTACTAATGAAGCACACGCAATTAGATATATAGGTATTTAAACAGTACTAATTGTTATGGTAGGTTACTTTGGTATAGACACAGATGTTTGGATGGTATGTTAATCCATGAATTACATTTTCTTCTGTTAAGTATGGCAGGGTCTTCGTGTGGTTTATAACATCTCCTAACCATTAGAGGATGTAAGCTTGTGGCATCAGCCGTGGGTTATTCCTCCAAGGAGAGAGCTAATAGCCAATTAGATTTGGGATATACAGACATATGGCTGCCACTGCTGCACAGTATTTCCAGGCAGATGAGGTGTAGCTGGTGCTGACGGAGGAGTCTTGCTTGACTCAAGGAGACCTATATTTCCTTTATTGGTTTAGTGGCCTTTGGTAACACTCTCTGGCATTCCAGGAGACCATCTGTATACTTGCAAGTGCGGTCTCCATACATGTTTCCCATGTTTATATCAAGTCTTCAACAGCAGGGCCTTATTGCCTCTCTTCCTGCAGATATCCCAGTTTGGAGGCAATTTTAGCAAGGTCAGTTTATACTGGGTATTGCATGTACTCTGAGCTTATGTCTTCACTACTTTTCAATGTTTTACATGTCTCAGTCTAAAACATTTGTTATAATTTTAAAAATGTGTTCTATATTGATAATATATTTGAATTTTTAAATTTCTGAAGCACTCAAAATAACATGTAGAACTATTAAATAAAATTCCTGCAAAGGCTGTGGCCCAAATAAATACCAAATGGTAACTAACACTGAATTTGATGTTGATAAATATGGGAGAGTAGCTGTGTTTATTCTTCTACACAGTAATAAGAACCTTGAAAATGAATATACTCTACAAGCTTACATTTGAAATTATTGGGATATGAAAACTCCATTAGGAATACTTTCTTGATCCTTTGCATGTATATTAATGCTTACTTAAAAAAAAAGTCATGTTAAAAGCTGGTATTTGGCTTAGGGGAAATTCCTACAAATGTTAGATAATATAGACTAACATGCATAGTTGCTTGAAAGGCAAGCTTTGTGCTGAGTTCTGGTGTTCCCTGTCCTGAGCTGTCAGGTGGTTTTGGTGTAGCCAAAGTTTTTCTCGATTTTAATAAGGGTATTTGAAGCCATCAATGAAGATCAGTGTGAACATTTTTGTTAATGCATTGGACTGCTAACATAAACTCAAGTCATATTCTTTTTGCCATTTGTCTTTGACTGCTAAGAGTGATCTATACACAAATATATACATTCTAAAAGCACATGAAAAGTATAATCTAAAGGCAAATACAAATGATCATTGCAGACAACCCTGAAAAAAACAACAAAGCTGAGAAAATACTATTGTATAGTTTGGTGTCAAAATACAGTCTGTTCAATAAATAATACAACAAATGTGAAATCCAGCTAGAGAGGGAGGCAAGGGACATTACAGACTGACATTACTGTAATTAAAGGATGAAAAAATACCCACATTTCAGGACACAACAAAGTATACCATCTGGGCTTGTGAGCTATAAATATTAAATATTGAAAGGGAACGGACAAACAAAGCTAATATAAGCATCGTGTAATTTTTCAAATTCATAAAAAATCAAAGGAAATCAAAGAATCATTATAGTTTCTAAATGCTTCTAAGAGTAATTTGTTGATAAAAGAAGTTGGCATCATTTCATAATTTACAAAAGAAGATAGAAGACAGATGTCAGAAGCAGATGCACACTTCACAGAAAGGGTAAGAAAGAATGCTGAGGCAAATCAGAATCATTTGCAAAACAGAGATCAAATCAACTGGAAGAAAATAAAGACTGAAAAAGAATGAGCTTCTGAGAGCTCGTTCTCTTTCTCTTCTGTTCTCTTCCCATTCCTATTGGCAGAAATATCTAGGCTTTTGCCTCTCTAGGGTCGAAGAATCAGAAATGGAAATGACAAGATATTGATATCCTACTCTTCTCAGAATACTATGCCAAGTCCTATAAAGCAATAACTATGTTTTTCCTGAATAGTTTTCCTTTTTATAACATTTATGTATCTTTTGTCTTTGGTCTTTACCCAAAATAAATGAATAATAAGATTGAGAAACTTTTTAACAAGTAATAACATTGTTCACAAATGTCCTTGCCACCAGGTGATACTATATGACAGCAAAATTATAGAGAACATTTGTTTATACCAATCCCAAAGTAATTGTTATACAGATTTTAGTTAAAGCTAATGTGGACAAGAGCAATTTATATCACCAATTAACTCAGATGCATTACCGTTTTTATCAGTCTTCAAACCAATGTTGTCCAATATGCCCATATTTACTTTTACTAAGTCTAAAGCACCATGTATCTTGTAGACAGTCTGGGGCAAAACTGTGAACTTGTTGAACTCATGTCAATTAAATGCACCAATCGAATACAACCCGTTGTCCCTCTCCCACCCCTCCCCATCCCCCGAGTCACTATTTCAGTCAGCCTTCGGATGCAATCTTTCTGTTGTTGTTCTTTTAATGCGCATCCCTCTCCACAAGAAATATTTATAACTGGGTTATTGGTACTAGTGTCCACATATGAGAGATACCATTGTCGTTTGTTTCTGGGGACTGTGTTACTTCACTTAACATGATGTCTTCAAGTCCATCCATTTCCTGCAAAGTTTATGTGTTGTCTTTCTTTACTGCTGCATAGAATTCCATTGTGTACACATGTACCACATTTTTCTATCCACTCATCAGTTGAGGGGCATTTGGTTGATTCCATTTTTTTGCTATTGAACAGAGCAGCATAAATATAGCTGTGCATGTATCTCTGCAGTAAGATGAGTCTTGTGGGTATATACAAGAGTGGTATGACTGGGTCAAAAGGCAGGATCATTTCGAGTCTTCTAAGGGTTCTCCACACTGTTTTCCACAGTGGCTGCACATTTTACATTCCCACCAGCAATGGATGAGTGTTCCCCTTTCCCCACACCCCTCCAGCATTTGGTATCATTTGTTTTCTTGATCCTAGCCAGTCTTACTGGAGTAAGGTGGTACTTAAGGTGGTTTTAATTTGCATTTCTTAATTATTAGTGATGTTGAACACTTCTTAAGGGTGTTTCTCCAGCCATCTCTAATTCCTCCTCTGTGAAGTCTCTGTTGTTAGATCTTTGCTCCATCTTCTGAGGATGATCATTTGTTTTCTTTCTTCTTTGTTTTGAGTAGCTTGTATACTCGGGAATTAATGCTTTGTCAGATATATCTGCGGTGAAGGTTTCCTCCCATTCTGTGGGTTTTCCTTCACTTCCTTTATTGTTTTCCTTGATGTACAGAAGCTTTTGAGTTTAATGAGGTCCCATTTGTCAATTGATGACGTTACTTCTTGTGCAGTTGCTGTCTGATTTGGAAGTCGTTTCCTACACCTACGTCTTGTAGTCTGCTGCCAAGTTTCTCTTCTATCATCCAGAGTTTTGGATTTCACGTTGAGGTCTTTGATCCATTGGAATTGACTTTTGTACAGGGTGAGAGGTGGGGTTTAATTTCATTCTTCTACAGGTGGGATCCAGTTTTGGCCAACACCACTTGTTGAAGATGCTTGTCTTTCCTCCAATTGGTCTTCTTTGGCTTCCTTATCAATATGAGATGGCTGAAATTGTATGTGCTCAGGTTTGGATCTTTCAATTTGTTCCATTGGTCAACTGGTCTGTTTTTGTGCCAGTACCATGCTGTTTTTATGACTAAGCCCTGTAGTAAGTTTGATGTCTGGTACATCATCCCCCCCTGTATTATCTATTTTGCTGTCATATAGTATCACCTGGTAGCAATCTCTTCACCTATAGGATGATTTAACTCAAAATGAACTTTGTTTCCCAAGTTAATCACATAACAGTAACCCAAAACAGCATGGGTGAACTTGATGAAACTGTGCCTTGATCCAACCTATAGGTATGTATAAAACAACTGCTTTTTTGAGACTCATGGGTCAAAACAAACACCTTAAATAAAAAGGGGGATATAATAGATATGAAAACTTTTTGTCAAAAACCTTGCAACCCAAATCTTAAAACTAACTATGGGAAAGGATTTTGTATGTTCCAACAGGCCAGAGTATCACCAACTTAATGGCTGAGAAAGAAAATGCAGCTTTGCAGTGAGTAGGATGTACGAGAAGTGCCACAGAAGGATTGACTCCTCTGGCACATTGAAGGGAAGAAATGCCTCAGATTGCTGCAGACATCAGGCCCCTCTCGGATCCTACTAGTAACAACTATTTTTAATGACCTAACGAAGCTTACCTTCTAGGTGCTACAAAGGTTTTAATACAAGAGACTTTCTAACTCCCCCCCATAGAATAAAGAAGAAATAAGAGGATGATGTGGTCTTCTCCCAGCTGTAGATTGGAACCAGCTGTATAGAAGTGTTCTCTTGTAAAACAGTAAAACTCCTTCTTTAATTGACTAATGGCATAGAAACTGTGAAAAGGATTATTTCTATTCAAACCAAATATAATGCTAAAGTCTCTTAAGCTATGCACCTAAACAAAATATATCAATACAGGAGCTCTGATCTCAACAATGGATTATTCTACAAAGAGATGTTGGCCAGGGGATCCAAGCCCCCACAATGGTAAAGGCTCCTTGCCTCCTAACTGGGATATCTGCAGGAAGAGAGGCAATAAGGCCCTGCTGTTGAAAGACCTGATACAAACATGGAAAAGATGTATTGGAGACCGCACTTGCAAGTATTACAGATGGTCTCTGGGATGCCAAGGAGTGTTACCAAAGACCACTAAACCAATAAACAAATATAGGTCTCCTTGAGTCAAGCAAGACTCCTCTCGTCAGCACCAGCTACACCTCATCTGCCTGGAAATACTGTGCACAGTGGCAGCCATATGCCTGTATATCCCAAATCTAATTGGCTATTGGCTCCTCCTTGGAGGAATAACCCACGGCTGATGTCAGGGATGATCTCCTTGGAGGAATAACCCAAGCTTACATCCGCTAATGGTTAGGAGATGTTATAACACACAGAAGACCCTGCATACTTGCCGAGAAAATGTAGATCTGAATTGACATACCATCCAAACATCTGTGTCTATACCAAAGTAACCACCATAAACAATTAGTACTGTTTAAATACCCATATACTAATTGTGTGTGCTTCATTAGTAGGATTGAAAGGCATATATTATACTGTTTAAATACCTAAATATCTAATTGCATGTGCTTCTTAGTAGGATCGAAAGTTTAAGCCTGGACAAGCTGGCAGCTCATGAAAGAAAACAGCACAGAACTGACTAGAGACCAAGACAACAGCTCCAGAGAAAGTAGAGTGTTTTGCTTCTCATCCACCTGTGCCCCTTTTCTAAGCCAGGGAACAATCTGCGGAAGAGGGGGCGTGGTAGAATGTAAGGGCTTCGATTGGGGTTAATGGTGAAACTACAACAATATAGACTGGACACTCATTGATCAACTTGATTGAACATACAAGCTCCCTTTCAGGATGGTGGACCCATGAGCTGTGTGGGTTTGGGCACAACTGCTTGCAAATTGGTTTTACATGAAGGATGTTGTACTCACAAATTATCACCTATTGTTAAAAAAAATGAAAACAAACAAAACAAAAAGCAGAGAAAGATGCAGAAAACTTACGGCAGAATGCACGATCTGCGATGGGTAGGGGTGGGGTGGGGGGTAAGGGAAGGGGATATATGCCTGAACTGAATTGGAAAATGATGTATGAAATACACAAAGCATCAATAAAAATAATTTTTTTAATTTTATTTATTTTTGTATGTATATCAATGTACTGTCTGCATGTAGGTTTGTGCACCCGTGTCGTGCAATGCCGCGGAGGTTAGACGAGGGTCTCGGATTCCCCTGGAACTGGAGTTCTCCTGGAATTGGAGTTACAGACGGTTCTTAGCCGCCATGTGGGTGCTGGGGATTGAACCTGGGTCCTCTGCAAGAGCAGTTGGTGCTCTTAACCGCTAGGCTATCGCTCCAGCCCCCCAAAAAAAATAAAAAAAAATGTCCTTGCCTTTTTCTTACTGGACCTAGTGATTTTTACATACTAGGACCAGCTGTTCAAGTCTAATCTATTCCACTTAGCTCTTTCTAGACAGAAAGTTTTAAAAAAAATTCTCTATCCTTTTTAAACTTACAAAATACTTAGTGTCAATTTATTCTCTCTAAACTCTGTAAAAAGAAAAATAGCTTAAAAGCAACCAGTAAGTCAAGTAATGCAGTTTATTCCATTTATTGATTGTGTTTTTATTTTCTTGTACAATTTTTGTAGGCAGATATATAGTTGAAGACACCTCCAAATTAGTTTTTATGGAAATTCAAGCCATATGTATTTCTATGCATCTACATTAAACAAGGATACATATAGACAGATAATCCTTTTCAATAACAGATTATAGTAAGTTATTATTATTCCAAAAGTATTGAATTATTCCATATGTTCAGACATATGCAAAATTCAAATACACAGGTAGAGCACCATATGTACTCACACTCTAATTGGATAATCATTTGACCTAAAAATAATAGACACTATGTTAATTTTTTTCTAAATCAACTGAATTTTTTGTAAAGAAATGTTTGTTTAAAAGGGAAAACAGGGGGCTGGAGAGATGGCTTAGTGGTTAAGCATACTGACTACTCTTGGAGAGGACCCGGGTTCAATTTCCAGCACCATCTTTAACTCTCATTCCATGGAAATCCGATGCCTTCTTCTGACATCTGTAGCATTGCATGACACAGGTGCACCAACCTACATCCAGGCAGTACACTCATACACATAAAAATAATAAAAATAAATAAATAAATAAAAATAAAAGGGAAAATAGATGCGCATGTCTGTGATAATAAGTAACCTATTTGTTTCATAGATTCATGTGCATAATTAAAATTCTATGACATAAATTGAGGTCTTTCAGTGACAAATTTTTCTTTGAATAGTTCATGTTTGTGTTATTAAGAGAAGTAGAGGATGAGGTAATTTTAATGTACTATATGTCACTGAAATAAGATTTAGCTTTATTGAGATTCTTTCAGAGATGCTTTGAAGAACTGGTGGGAAGAATCATGCATTAATTTTAATAAAATAATTTTCCTGAGATATTTGAATGTTTTGTGTCACTGGTACTAAATTAGTAAACTACAACTTTTTGGGGCTGGAGAGATGGCCTAGCTGGTAAGAGCGCCGACCACTCTTGCAGAGGACCGGGGTCCGATCCCCAGCACCCACATGGCGGCCGAGAACCGTCCGAAACTCCAATTCCAGGAGAACTCTAGTTCCAGGGGAATCCTATGTCCTCTTCTAACCTCCGCGGCATTGCATGACATGGGTGCATAGACCTGCATGCAGACAGTACATTCATACACATACAGAAATAAATAAAAAATTTTTAAAAAGTAAACTACAACTTTAAAAATACATCAATCAGTGAAATACATTGAGTATCATTTTCTTTCCATTTTGAAGTGAAGACAATAAATAATATGAAGAATTCTGAAGCGTTTAAGAAACCAGCTTTTTGGGATAGGATTTAATACCAAGACTCTATCCCAAATAGCCCCATTGTAATCAATGTAAATATATTACTTATTCTTCTATTACTTTTGATTCCAGGAGATATTCTGAAATTAGAAACCTGTACTCCAGTTGTTGAGCAAGACTATGAAATAACATGTTCCCGTTACCCTGACCTTATAATGAGAATATTGCAAGGGAAAATGATAGTGGTGAGGTTTGGATATTAACTACACCCATGCATTACCAGTGTAGGCAGCCAGCATACACTTTGATATCTATATACTCAGTGAAATGGTGACTACAACTCAGCCAATTAGTATAAATTTATGTATGTACAATGTTTCACTGAACAGTACACTCAATTTTAATATCCGTTTCTTCATCCTTTTTTATTATTGTTTATTTTATATTATTCTAAAATATGCATATATACCCTCCACGTATGTCAAAATTACAAATTCTGAAAACAAACTATATGTTGATTCCTAAACAGGATTAGAGATTCACATTTTAACACTAAATTTGCATGTAGGTATAAAGATATGTAACTTTACATTCTTTTTTTACTTCACTTAGTATAATTGCTTCAAGTTCCATCCATTTACCAGCAAAGCTCATGATATCATCTTTCTTTATTGCTGCATAGAACTCCATTGTGTGGATGTACCACATTTTTGTTATCCAATCATCAGTTGAGGGGCATTTGGATTGTTTCTAGCTCTTTGCTATTGTGAAGAGAGCTGCAATAAACATATCTGTGCATGTATCTTTGCGGTAGGATGCGTCTTGTGGATATATACCCAGGAGTGGTATAGCTGGGTCAGATGCTAAGCTTATTTTGAGTTTTTTTTAAGGGTTCTCCGCACTGCGTTCCACAGTGGTTGTACCAGTTTACATTCCCACCAAAAGTGGATGAGTGTTCCCCTTTCCCCACAACCGGTGTCTTTTGTTTTCTTGATCTTGGCTAGTCTTATTAGAGTGACATGATACCTTAGTGTGGTTTTAATGTCCATCCTTCTAATTTTATATGTTCTTTCTCTTTCTGGTGTACTGAAAGATGCCAAAGGATGGACACAATATTTGAAGTTTGAGCCCTAGTCTCCCTTGACTGGAAAAATTCTAGGAAAAATTGTTTGAGCCACTACCAGTCTATTGACACGCATAGAAGTTGACCCTTGTCTAAGCTTCAAGACCTAATTATACTTAATACTTCAATAATATAGTTAAGAAGCAACTTATGAAAACTTGTGATTGCTGGTTGACATATCTTTGATATTATTAAGTTGACATAAATACAGTACAGTGACAGAAATGACAAAATAAATGACAAGCTATTTCTGTAAGTGTGAATTATGTTGAGTTTGATGTTTGATGTCCTTTTACAGCTGATTGTAAATTCAAAAGCTTAGTACTCAAAATTGCTTCATGTCATTTCATTTATGTACATATTTTTTAAAGATAAGTGTTTTATATTAGTTTTCATACATTTTTTTCTTTTTATACTTTTAAAATAAAGAGTTTGCAATTTCTAACTCTTCACAAGTTTTGATTGTATATCTTATTGGGGAGGTAATTAAAATTAGCAACAAATTTACAATTAACTGAAAAAAAACCAAGTACTTGATAAATACTTGGATGAACATTCATGAGACACTTAAAATAAGTAACCATATTCCTAAAATACTTTATTAGCTATCTCACACTATTGTACATCACCTTGATATTTATGTTAATCTAAAACTGTAGTGGAGCTAAATAATAGTGCAGGAGAATACAATAATTTCAGTCTCAGTCTAAGGTGTATTTATTTTCATTTAAGAATATAAGTTTGGGGGACTCGAGAGATGGCTCAGGGGTTAAGAACACTGGCTGCTCTTGCAGAGGACCCCAGTCAGATTCCCAGCCCCCACTTACCATCCATAACTCCAGTTCCAGCTGAATTATACACTCCCTTCTGACCTCCATGGGCATTGCACAATTGCACTTACATATATTCAGGCAATACACTCATACACAACAAATAAGTAAAAGTAATAAATTAAATAAAAAAGAGTAATATTTTTCATACAAATTTTCTATACTTCGAGAAACTGCATTTTCATTTTATCAGTTGATATTTAGACCATGTTTTGTTGTATATAAAAATAAGCATATTTTTATCAGTATTTATGAATAATTGTTCAAGATCCTAGATAGACCATAGATAGATTATAGATTGATGGTTAGATGATAGACAATTGATTGATAGGAGATACATCATAGAGAGACAATAGGTAGATGATATATAGATATATACATAATAGATAGTGGATAGAAAGAAAAATGTCAGATGACAGATATATAGGTAGATCAATAGATGACAGATAGATAGATAGATAATGATAGATAGATAGAATTTTAAATGGCTTGTCATAATTGTATGTATGTAGTTTGTGTGTAATGTCCAACTACAATGCCTTTTCCTGAGATGATGCCAAATGAGAATTCCTCAAATATCTTGAACATGATTACATCATTGGAACTGGCATTTCAACTTGGGTTTGAGTGATGCTCTGGCCTATATTTGAATGTGAGAAATTAACACAGTAGTGCTTGAAGGAAGGGCTGTTCTAAGTAGATGGTTATTGAATAACCTGTACAGAAATGGGTTTCTGAGCAACAGAGAAACATGGTGAAAACTCTGACCAGGATTGGGGAAAAAAGATGCCACACAAAAAAATACAATAAGAATTGGAATTACCAGGACCATAATATTGGTGTCTTGGAATCATACCTATTTCTTTCTTTCTGTGTCAGCATTTTTCTTTCAAGACAATGTCATGTTTTACTCTAAAATTTCTGAATAGAGTGATTATTTCTACATTTTATTAAATTTCCTTCCTGGAGTTTGACTAGCTTTTTATATGCAGGATTTATTCTTATCATTTGTTACTAATGTACTATTTTAAAATTTATATTCCATACACTCTCTTTTTTTTCTTTCTTTAGTTCCTTCAATGACGATTTTAGGATAATTGTTACTCGGTTTTTAAAATATATAAGCTCTACCATAGTGTTCTATCAGAATTTTTGGCTCTTATCGTGTATACTTGATTTCACAGACATGTGATAACCAGGATATTTCTATTCCATTACAAAATTCAGAAACCTGGGTGTATTGAAATAATTTGCTCTTTCCTGACATTCTATTTGGAACTTGAAATTCATGGTTTTTTAACTTTAAATGAGACTTCATTTACTCAGTCAAACATTAACTACCCTCACAAATATATACCTTGGGTTTATTGTGCTTTATTTATCTTTGGTATTTGTACTTTTCCTCATGTATTTATATATGTTAGTAATTCATTTATTGAAAAATCATTAATGATACTCATTTTAATCTGTTTGCCAATCTTATTTATTTCTTAATCACTTATCCAGGTATGCAGTTCGATACAGATTTATTTTTCTATTATTTTATGGAACATTCTCCATACAAATTAAATTAATTTGCATAATATTAACTTGGTGATTTGGTCAACACTTTACCCTGGATAAAGTAAAATTTATTTTTTAAAAATGTATCTTATATTTGACTCAGCATTCATCTTCTATTTGAAGACTCATTTATTTCTTCAGATAAAAGAAACTTATAAGCAATTATAAAATAAATTCATACCATTCCCTCTTCTGCCATTCTGTATATTTGTCCAGGATCTCTGCTTTATGTAAACTCAATTGTGAATCTTTCTTGCATGTGATAGCTACTCTTTGGGCAGCCACTGCAAAACTTCTGTTTCAAATTCTGTATGCCAACACCAATGTATTTTTTTCATATATTATTTGTTATTATTTTGTACTTGAGATTAAAGCTACATTAGTCCTTACTGAAATTTTATATATTTTTCATGAGTTAAAGACCACATCCATTAAAGTGTTTTTGACATCAGTGGCATGTTTTCCCATGTTTTTCTAAAATAAGAATTTCTATTAGATATAAAACATTCAAATTCCTTTTAAATGGAAAACACACCATTTGGAGAGATATTCCTTCTAGTCTCACAGCTTATCCTCCCAGGGAAGTTTGAAAATTTGTTTGCTCTTCTCTCCAGTATCCCCGGCAGCTTAAATGTGTCTTTTTCTTTTTAAATACTCTTTAACCCAGCTGTTTAGGAAGGACAAGGCGACTTTTTAAAATTCTGCCTAGGTTCTCCGGAAATGTCATTCATTTGGCAGGGCTCCCAATATGTAGCACAGCTTGATGCCCTGCATCGTCCCTAAAACAGCCAGGCTTGACACCAAGAAGCTCTTTCAGTGACAGGCATTCATTTATCTGAACTTGGCCTGAACTTCACACACACACACACACACACACACACACACACACACACACACACACACGCACACACAACTTTGCAAGGCACCTTCTCATGACCTTGCAACTACATTCCTTCTCTAAAGGATGTGTTATGAATGGGAGTATTTTAAAGAGATTATTCTTTCTTTACCTTTTACTGAGAGCCCTGGAATGTCTCAAGAAGAGTATTCAGTTTTAAAATATTTTTCCCGTTTATGGTCTCAGACTTGGTGGTTGGTTTTGTTTAATTGGCAAGTAGAACTAAAAGTTCAGTCTTCACTTCCATTTGGAAAAGTAAAGACAAATATGAAAATGACATATCTTAAATATTAATGATAAGACTTTACATAGAAACAATCTGCTGCCTTTAAATTTTCCATGAGGAGTTTTCAAATAAAATAAAAATCACACAACCATGACTTACAAAAAATTGTACTGACCGTATGTTCATCAACAAGGCTACACAATATCAAGTACTGTTTTCCCGTTGTTGTTTCCATGCTATATGTGGCTGAATCTCAGTACTTTAGGACCATCAGCTCTGGACTCACAAAGCCTAGAATTAACTTTTACAACAATCATTTACTAACTGTGAATGTTTAATCAAATTGTTATTCCATGACATATGGTCTTTAGCTTCTTAATAAAGAGAAGTAATGCCTAGTTCTTATTGTAAGGGTAAAGAATGAATTAATTAATCTCTATACAGTGTTTGCAAGAGTTATCTATCCTCAGAAAGCAGAAATGAATTGTTAGCTCTCAGCTGCTGTTTTTTTTTAACTCATATAGAAAGTCTATAATTGCAAAGAAAGTTGATTTCTCCATTTATCTCCTTTTGCAAAGTCAAATTTAAGGATATGTTTATATTATTTATTTTTCAAAATGTGGGATCTTATTTGGTGACTATAGAATTTTTCTTATTTTCAAGTTTTTATGTAGGAACCTTCTGTCGTTATGAGCAAGTACAGTGCAGTTGTGCTGAGGGAAGGGAAGCAGTAACCAACCTCCTGCAGTCAATCCTGAGGAACTGACACAGAGGTCAGTTGGTCATTGTATATTCTGACCTGAGTGACCACTGTCCTTCTCAGGTCCTTAGGCTGGGAAGTATAATGCTTCCTGTCTATTCATGTTATCCTACATGCCCAGAAACTGCTGGCCTATAGACAGGAATTTCAGGCTGATGGCTGATGGCCAACCTTCAGTCTACACCCACTCACAATATACTCCACAGGTTGGTGACCTGATTAGTCTCTGCCCAACTGCACTCTAGCTTACCAGGTTAGTGATCTAATTAATCCCCATCTAACCCACCTAGCCAGGAACACTCAATATTCAGGCCTGCTTTGGCCCGTATATGTGTAAAACAACTGATCTGTGATGATGGTAATAGAGAATTTACTTTATTGCATGCTGTGAGTCACTTTTATAAGCAAAATCACGTCATCTCTCAGAGCCAATCACAGACTCCAGTCACATGCCCCTGTATGCTGCAGCCCCGCCTAGCATCATATGCCTGGGCCAGTAGTTGCTCCCTCATGGGATGGAGTCATAGGAACCCCATGACTTCCACATTGTGCCCTGAGGGATGCTCTTTGAAAATTAGCCCCTAATTCAAATTGGATCTTCCCTCATTTTCAGATCTGTTTAAAATGTATGTGGCTTCCTTTTAGTTGCAGAGCAAATATCCCATTTTACTTCATTGTATAAACTGGAGCCATTCTTTATCAGAACGGGCTCTCATATATTTTCATATCCTTATAAAACTGTTCAATTGAAACCTAGTTATCTATTACTTATTCCACATTGCTATGTGGAGTCAATAGTCACAATTTGGGTCTCTATTACTTTTGACTTTTACTTGGTTTATTCTTTGTTTTTCTTAAATTCTTTCATATAAGCTTAATGAATTCATTGGTCCCTTCATAATAGAAACATCTTATCTGATAACCTTGGTCTAAATGGAGTTTAAGACACAAGTGACTGATTTCTTTATTACCATTGCATATGATGGTAGTATGTTGAAGAAAATGTTGCAGAATTATGAAAGATGTATATAGTTCTCATAAAATACATTTATTACACAAGAAATATCTACAAGTGTAAACCAATTTAATTTTATATTCATGATTTATTTATCATTCTAGATTATTCCTAAAGGTGACATATGACATCTAATTGATACGTTAAATATTTGAATATTTCTTACCCACGAATTTTCATACATGGTTTTTATACTTTATATACAAATGAAGATAGGGGTGAATTACATTTTTGAAAATTGCATTCATTTCCTGTCTTATTGCTGTCACAAAATATTCATCCAGAAAATATTAAATTAAGTAATGTTTTATTCTCACGGCTTAAATGCATCCATTCAATCATGGCTGAAAATGCAGGGTTACAGGGGCAAGAAACTTACTGGTTCTATTGCATCTGTACTCAGGAAGCTGAGAATTAGCAGGAATTAGTCAATACAATCTCAAGGAATTCCTCTAGTGAACTACTTCATCCCTAAAGTGTCTGCCCTCTTAAAGTTCCAAAACCAGTAACTGTGGACTAGCTGCTAAAAACACAAGAGCATGCAGGAGACATTCCATGTTCAACCCAACAACAACAACAACAAAATCAACTTATATATATATATATATAAAACTTTGCCCAGTGGACACGTATACAATGCAACTTCTACAACAAAGGTCTAGAAAAATGAGACAGAATAGAGACTAGATATAAGAGCCAAAATAACAGGGTACTGGCTATTAATGTCTTCTATATGAAAAGATCCTTCATCCATGAAGTCTGAAAATACTATTGTCTAAACAAGACCTGCATACTGACCATACCAGTGGAGGTGCCAATATGGATGGGGGGGTATTTTACAATTCCGCACTCCTAGATTAACAACTGCAAGAAATCAATGGCTGATGAGAGAAATCAGTTTTCTCCAAAGAAGTGCTTCCTGATAAATTGTCCAATCCCAAATGCTCAGCCCTAATTAGAGGAATATAAGTTCAAATCAACACAAATTTAACTACCTCAGCAAGTTATACACACACATATATGCAACATTAAAAACTGAAGAATAAGATGTAAATATGAGAAAAATTAGCAGGACACAGGAGGAGATGGTAGAGGGAAAGCAAAGAGAACTGATGCAAATGCTGTATTCATGTACGAAATTCTTTAAATAAGTTTCAATTAAAAAGAAGTAGTTTGGGAAATAGTTCCTATTAAAAATAGGAAGGAGGAGCTGCACATGTGAATTCACAGCACTTGTGTCAGCATGTAGAAGGTCTGCACAAGCTCAAGCAAGGCTCAATCCTAGGATAGAGGGTGTTATGTGTTGAAGTCCCATCCATAGCCAAAGAGCTATATTGGCACTCGATAGCTGCTAGTGGAGGAAAAGGCAGTTTTCTTTAAGGGAGTGGGACCTGTTATGTCCAACATGCTCCAGCGATGGTAACATGCTCAAGTTTATTTGCTTAACACATGTATAAGCAGCTGGGGGTGGATCTGGGTAGATTGTGGAGAAGGGAGATGTATGACCAAATCACATTCTATGACATTCTCACATAAGTTACTTTAAAAATTGAAAGAATTATGTGAGGTTATTGTTGTGAAGAAAAGTCAGTGAGGGTGAAAGAGGATAAGAAAATAATGGGCTAGAAATGGAAAACATATTAGAAATGTGCTGAATTTTATAAAAGTCATATTTACATATATGGCAATCAGATTGACAAGAAATACTTTTTCATGCTTAATGCAAAAGTGTTCTGAGAAGACTTAGGAATATACGTCGTATCTTTTACACACATTTCTGAAGAAAACTGTTTAAACTGCATACATTTCTAGCTATTGGTAATCTCTGTTTTACAAGGATTTAAAACTGTGCAATGACTAGATGTTCTGGTGATCAAGGAAATGTTCAGACTTTATCATTTTAATTAATTCTGAGATATAGAATTGACTGCATTCTATTTTTAAGGTTTCATTACATAATGACAAAGTTTATGTGGAAAGCTATCACACCTAATATATGTATGTAATAATTGTAAGGAATCAAATGTCATGCAATCCTTTAAATTTTGACCAATTCATGAAAATAATACAAGCTAAGTTTTCATTTTATGTAATTACCTAGAAATAGTAACAGGTTTGTGTGACTTTAATCACATATTTTCCTGTCCTAAGTAGCTGTTATACTGTTTCTTCTATATAATTATTCTGTCATGATTTTTACTGTTGCTAAATGATATCTGCATGTTAATTATTTTGATTAGGAATTTCATGAGAGTTTTACATATTTATCAGTTTACTCCTAGATTTTTTATTTAATTCACAGATGTTTAGTTTTCTATATAAGAAAAAAATATTTGTACATTATAAAATTATTATTAATGTATATTTGCAGATTCATTCCAACATATCTGCCTGCTAATGGTGCTTATAATACCAAATGTTTTATAGAATATAGATAACAAAAACACACTTGTGTTTAATTTGTGTCCTTTATATCAAGCTTCTGTTCAGCTCTGGTTTATTTATTTTGTGAAATGGGGTGGGAATCTAAAATTTTCCCAAAATGTTTAAGTGATATATTTATTTATCTACCTTTTGTGCACCTCTATGAAGAGGAATGAAGTTTCTTGATTATAATCGAGTAAAGTGCACTCATAAATGTAAGGACAGTTGACATATTTCTGAAAGCAACAAATATCTGAGGATATATTTTTTAAATAGCTCTGTTAGTATCATATTTAGGTCCCTAGAAATTTGATAGTATTACATATATGTGGGTGTGTATGTATGCATGCATGTATGTATGTATATAAAATCACGCATCTTACACTGAGCATCTCTCTGAATAATATTGGGGTTGACTGTTTATAATGGGCCCTAATGAACTTTACCTTCCAGATGATGAGAAACCTTCCTACCTCTCCCCTTTATAGGAAAAAGAAAAACATGATGGTAATGAAACCTCTCCCTAACTGTAAACTAGAGCCAATTGTTACAGTGGTAATTTCCTATAAAACAGGCATAACATATTAATTGATTGATAGGCACGGGAACTGTGAAAGGATATTTCTCTATCTAGAGCCAAATTCAATAGAAAAGTGTTGATAAGTTGTGTAATTAAGCCAAATATATTACTACAGGAAAGCTCTGACATCAGCAATGAATTATTCTGCCTAGGAGATGTTGGCTAGGGGATTCAAATCCGCCCCCCCCCAAATTATAAAGGACTTTTGCCTATAAGTGGGATATATGCAAAGAGAAAGGCAGTAAATCCCTATTGTCGAAGACCTGGTATGAGCATGAAAAATGTTATGAGACGTCAATTGCTAGCGTACAACTGGCCTCTGAAATGCTAGAGAGCATTAACAAAGGCCACTAAAGCAATACAGAAAAATATTGGTCTCCCTGAGACAAGCAAGACTCCTCCGTCAATATCAGCTACACCTCAACAGCCTGGAGATATTGTGCAACAGTGGCAGCCAAGTGTCTATATATATATATAGACACTAATAGTGTCTATATATATATATAGTGTCTATATATATAGTTATTATATATCCCAAATCTATTTGCTCTCTCTCTCTCCTGGAGGAATAACTCACAGTGGATGCCAAAGCTTATGTCCTCTAGTGGGTTAGGCGATGTTATATAAGCCACAATAGAAACTTGTCACCCTTTATAGAGAAACAACAGTTTGCGGATTAGCATTACCATCCAAAGCGTTTATGTTCTATGCTCACAGCTTAGCTTGACATAATAATTAGTACTGCTTAAATGTGCTGTACATCCATTAGCTTGTGCTTTGTTTAGTATGACTAAAAAGGGTATCACTGAAAAGCTGTAATCCATGAAGGGAAACAACCTGAACAGACTAGAGTCCAAAATATGAAATACACCACAAGAAAATGCTTTTTTCGCACCCACTTGTCCCCCTTTCCCAAAGCCCAGGGAACAAACTGTGGAAGAGGAGGTGTGGTAGATTTTAAGGGATGCAGAGAGATAGGGGTGAAATCATGAGACTACTGGAATATAGTCTGGACTCCTGATTGATCAACATGCCGTGCAATACAAGCTTCTCCAATGGACTATGGGAAACCTTGGGTTGTTTCAAAATTTGGACATAGATATTGCAAAATGTACCAATTACCTAATTGTATGAACATAACTGATGAACATCAATGTTATCTTCAAACAACTGTGCCATTATAGTTGTAGAATCCCTTAAAAAAAAAAAATAAAAATAAAAAAAAACAAAAATAAAATCACACATCTTTTGATACTTAAACAAATTACTTTATTTTCTTTTAAAAATATTTTATTGAAGTTTTGTGCATTTCATACATCATTTCTCAATTCACTGAGTGCATTTCATGCAAAATTTCTTAATCAAATTTAGACTCATTCCCCCATCTATGCCCACCCCTCATGCCCTCTGTCCCCCGTCAGAGCTCATGGATTCTGTCATACATGTTAAGTCCTGTTTTGTATCTTTTTCTCAGTCTTTTATAACCTTTTTGATGCACAAGTTTACTGTTTTGATTGGTTCTTTGAATAAGTTTTTCTCTCCTTTTTTTGTGTTCTCTTTGATTTTTATTATTCAAAAATATGCATATATACCCTCCCACACACAAATCAAAATTACAAAATCTGAAATAAACTATAGGTTAATTCCAAAACACATTTAAGATTCACATTTTAACAGCAAGTTTTCATGAAGGTAAAATAGAAGTATAACTTTTACATTCTTTTTTAAGGAATATATTTGTTTATCTTATATGATAGACACACACCATAGGATTACATAAGGATAAATTACAAATGGTTTGTAGCATGTATCAATAAAGAGAGAAAAATTATAAAAAATATTTTAAGGTAAATTATAACGGTTTTTTTTTACATTGGTGAAAAAGATATACAAGCTCATGGCTATATAAATGATAATGCATTCATTCCAATTTAAAAGTCTCTACAATCATTAATTCTCAACAGTATTCAAAGGTGTAGAGTCCAAAGTCTCCTCTGCAGAGAACCAATGTGGAAAGGGATTAATCATCTAATCATTTTTGAAGTAAACTCCCAGGCACTGAACAAGGAGCTAAAGGATCTGTTCTTTTTCTTACTTGGTCTGGTTTTGATTTGGTGTAATATTAACTATGTCCCCATGCTTCTCACTTGAAATGGGAATGTGTATTCAAAGACGGTCCTTAGCCTCCATGTGGGTGCTGGGAATCAAACCCTGGTCCTCTGCAAGAGGAGTCTGTGCTCTTAATCGGTGAGCCATCTCTCCAGCCCCAATATATTTTTTAATTTTTATTTAATTTATATTTCGTATGTGTATGAAATATAACTGTCTGCTGCCAAGTATTGTGGCACCCGTGTCGTGCAATTGGCTGCGGAGGTGCAGAAAGTGTCAGCAGGGTGTTTGATTCCCTGGAATGGAGAGTTTCTCTCTGGAATTGGAGTTTTCAGACGGTTCTAGCGGGCCCGCTACATAGTGGGTGCTGGGGATCGAACCCGGGTCCTCTGTAAGATGCGTTCCGCGCTCTTAACTGCTAGGCCATCTCTCCAACCCGCCCCCCAAAAATATTTTAAAGTACATTATGACAGGTATTTTCTTAACTCAATGAGAAAAATTAAACTTAATGTACAAAATGGTTTATTCAAAAATCACCAAAACTTTATTTTGATTTAAAACTATTTATTGGTGTTTTGTTGTTTCCCCCTCATTTCTCAGGTCCACATTTTAGACATATTCCCATTTCCATGTCCCCCCACCCCCGTCATGCATTATGCCCGGGACATATCTTGCATCTTTTTCTTCAGTATTTTTAAAGTTTTTCCTCTGCAGAGATTTATTACTTTGGGCAGAAGTTAGCCGTTAGATGTCTCAGTCAGTTCTCTGACCCAGTCCCTTTGTCATGTTGTTCTGTCCCATTTGTATTGCTCCAAAAGCTAATGATACCTCACATATATACCAAAATTATGCCCTTTGAAAATAAACTGTATGCTAATTCCCAACAATATGTTTTGGGAGTTCACATTTTCTCTTTAACTTTATATTACTCCAATATATTGATACACATCCCCATTACATATACCCACAATTACACAACTTTGAAAATACTGGGGTCGTAATGTCTAGAACCTTATTAAGGGGATCCACATTTATCACACAAGCATAGTTACCTCAGATAAAAAGAAATATAAACATTAACATTGCTCAACTGTGCCTTTCTTTTTTTGTTTTTTCACCTTATTGTAATGTATTATTTTTCCCAGATTTCAGGACTCTACCCATTGCCCCCAACCCACCACCCCACCCGAGTCCTGCATTCTGCCAAACATGTGTTCCATCTTTTTCTCAGTCTATCCAAAGTTTTTCTCCATGTGGCGTGAGATTTGTTGACTGTTTTGAGCTTCGAAGTTCACTGTTTCAGTCAGTTCTGTGATGCCGTCCTTCTGTTGTTGTGTTGTTGTTGTTTGTGTTTCCAATATGATTCACTCCCAACTTGGACAAAAGCTCAAGCGCGGCCATGCACAAGAATACTTCCACACTAGGTAATTGGCTAACATCCACAGATTAGGGATACTATTCATCATTTTTTTTCTGGGACTGTATTACTTCACTCAACATTCGATGTCTTCTAGCTCCACCATTTTCCTGCAACGCTCTATGAGTCATTTTCTTTTCACCTGCTGCATCATAGAATTCCATTGTTTAGCTGTACCACATTTTCTCTTCCACTCAAAAGGTGAGGGGCATTTGGGTTGGGTTCCAGCTCATTGCTATTGTGACGAAAGCTGAAATAAACATGGATTGCATTTATTTCTTGGTGGGGTGAGTTTGAGGTAACATGCCCCGGAGTGGTATGCTGGGTCATAGGCAAGTTATTTCAGTCTTCTAAGGGTTCTCCACACTGATTTTCCCTACAGTGGCTGCATAGTTTACTTGCCCACCAGCATGTGAGGTTTCCCCTTTCCCACGAAGCTCTCCAGCACTTTGGCATCATTTGTTTCTTGAATCGAGCCAGTCGTATGGAGTAAGTCGAGTATCTTAGAGTGGTTTAATTTGCATTTCTTTAATATTCGTGTGTTGAACACTTGCTTATGTGTGTTTTCTTTCTCCAGCCATCTCTAATTCCTCCTCTGTGAAGTCTCTGTTCTAGTCTTTATCTCCCATCTATCTGAGGGTCAATTTGTTATTCTTTCTTTCTCTGTGGTTTTTGAGTAGTTTATATTCTGGAAATCTACATGCTTTGTCATATGTTGCTTGCAGTGAAGGTTTCTCCCCCATTCTGTGGGTTTTCTCTCCTCCTCTATTGTTTTTTTGATCGTAAAAGCTTTTGGAGTTTACTGAGGTTCCATTTTGTCAATTGATCGACTTATCCTCTTGTGCAGCTCGCTGTTATTTAAGGAAGTCCCGTTTCTACGTACTTATGTCTTTGTAGTCTGCTGCCAATTTGTTCTTCTATGACCTTCAGAGTTTGGAGTTTCAACTTGAAGGTACCTTTAGATCCCTCTTGGATGGACTTTTGTACAGGGTGAGAGGTAGGGGTTTAATATTTCATTCTTCTTCAAGTGGTGATCCAGTTTGGCCAACACCACTTGTTTGAAGAATGCTGTCTTTTCCTCCAATTGGTCTTCTTGACGTATTGATCAAATGAGATGGCTGAAAAAAGTATGTGCTCCAAGTTGCGACCTTCGTTTGTTCCATTGGTCAACATGGATCTGTTTTTGTGCCAGTACCCGCTGTTTTTATGAACATGAGCCCTGTAGATATATTTGGAGTCTGAGTACGAGATTTCCCCCCTGTGTTGATTTTTCACTCAGGGTTCTTTTTTTTTTTTTTTTTTTTTTCTTTTTTTTCTTTTTCCCGATAAATTTACGGACATTGTGTTAAATCTATACAAGAGTTTGGGTAGAATGGACACTTTTACAATGTTAATTTTCTCAATCCATGTGCTTGGGAGGTTTTTCCACCTTCTGATGTCTTCTTCAATTTCTTTCCTCAAGGGTTTAAAAGTTTTGTTGTAGAGATCTTTGGTGTCTTTGGTTAGGTTTGTTCCTAGGTATTTTATTGTTTTTGAGGCTATTGTGAGTGGGAAGGTATCCTTGAATTCCTTCTCCAGTTGCTTGTTGTTGGTGTAAAGAAAGACTTCTGATTTTTTAGGTTAATTTTGTACCCTACCACTTTGCTGAATGTGTTAATCATTTCTAGGAGTTTTCCAGTGGAGCTTTTAACATCCCTTAAGTAAACAATCATATCATCAACAGATAGGGAGAGCTTGAGTTCCTCTTTTCCAATGAGTAGTCCTTTAAGTTCCTTTTCTTGCCTTATTGCTCTAGCAAGTGTTTCAAGCACTATATTGAAGAGGAGTGGTGGCAGGGGGCAGCCTTGCCTAGTTCCTACCTTTAAAGAGAGTTTCTGTCATTTTCCCATTTAAGATGATATTGGCTGTGTGTTTCCTGTATATGGCTTGGATTACATTGAGGAATGATCCATCCAATCCAATTCCCTCTAGGACTTTAAGCATGAAGGGATGCTGCATTTTGTCAAAGGCTTTTTCAGTGTCAATTGAGATGATGGTGTGGATTTTGTATTTCATTCCATTTATGTGCTTGATGATGTTTATTGATTTTCATATGTTGAACCATCCCTGCATCTCTGGTATGAATCCAACTTGGTCATGATGGATGATCTTCTTGATGTGAGTCTGTATGTGATTTCTCAGTATCCCGTTTAGAATTTTGGCATCTGTGCTCATTAGGGAGATGCATCTATAATTCTCCTTTTTAGTTGTATCTTTGCCTGGTTTTGGTAATAGAGTGATGCTGGCTTCATAGAAGGAATTTGGGAGAATTCCCTCTGTTTGTATCATTCTGAACAATTTCAGTAATAATGGTCCTAGGACTTTTTGAAATGTTTTATAAAATTCTGCCATGAAACTGCCTGGGCCTGGCCTTTTTTTAGTTGGGAGGTTTCTTATTACATCTTCAATTTCTTCATAAATTATGGGTCTGTTTATGCTGTCGATCTCTTCTTGGTTGAGCTTTGGTGATTCCCAGGATTTCAGATATTCATCCATTTCTTCTAGGTTTTCCAACTTTTTAGAGTATAGGTTTTTGAAGTATCTCGTATGATTTTCTGAATCTTTTCCTTGTCTGTTGTGATATTTCCCTTTTCATCATGGATTGTATTGATTTGGAGTTGTTTCTTCTTTCTTTTGGTTAACTTGGCTAGAGGTCTGTCTATCTTGTTTATTCTTTCAAAGAACCAAATTTTGGATTCATTGATTTTTTTTTGTATTGTTTTCTTTGTTTGTATTTCATTGATTTCTCCTCTGATTTTTGTTATTTCTTCCTGTCTGTTGAGTTTAGGTTTCATCTGTTGTTGCCTCTCAAGTGCTTTTAGCTGCAGAGTAAGATCATTCACTGTACTCTTTCTGTTTTTCTAATGTAGGCACCCAGGGCTATAAACTTTCCTCTTAGGACTGCTTTTAAGGTATCCCATAGGTTTTGTTGTGTTGTATTGTCATTGTCACTCATTTCCAGGAATGCTTTTATTTCTTTCTTTATCTCTTCCTTGACCCATTCATTATTCAAGAGTGTGTTGCTTAGTCTCCATGTGTTCTTGTAGGCAGTAGGGCTTGTCCTGGTGTTGATTTTGAGTTTTATTGCACTGTGGTCTGATAGAATGCATGAAATTATTTCAATCTTTTTGTATTTGTGGAGGATTCTTCTATGTCCCAGTATGTGGTCTATTTTGGAGAATGTTCCTTGGAGTGCTGAGTAGAAAGTGTGTTTTCTGTTATTAGGGCAGAATATTCGGTAGAGGTCTATGAGGTCCATTTGGTTTATCATATCATTCAGTTCAGATGTCTCTCTGTTTATTCTTTGTCCTGTTGACCACTCCAAAGGGGTCATTGGGGTACTGAAGTCCCCTAATATGAGTATACTGGGGTTAGTGTGTGCCTTGTTGTCTTGGAGAATTGTCTTTATAAAATTTGGTGCACCAGAGTTTGGGGCATATATATTCATAATTGTGAAATGTTCTTGATGAATTGTTCCTTTTATAAAAATGTAATGACCTTCTTTTTCTCTTCTGATTTCTCTTACTTTGAAGTCTATTTTGTCTGATATTAAAACAGCAACACCTGCTTTCTTTTTGGTACCATTTGCTTGGAATATATTTTCCATCCTTTCACTTTAAGGTGGTGCCTGTCCTTGAAGGTAAGATGTGTTTCTTGTAGACAGCATATGGATGTGTTCTGTTTCCTAATTCATTCTCCCAGTCTGTCTTTTGATCGGGGAATTTAGTCCATTAATATTTAAGGTTATGACTGATATGTTTGTGTTGCTTCCTTTTGCCTTGTTATCTATTTGTGGTTTGGGTTTAAGTTTTTGCTTCTGCAGTTATGCTTTTATTGATTTCTCTTTCTAGGTGCCTGGGGATGGTTGCTCCATTCTTCTGTCCTTTGAATTGCTTCAATTATTCTCTGAAGGATTGGTTTTCTGGACATGTATTCTTCCCATGTCATGGGAGGTTTTTCTCTCTCCTTCAACTATAATCGACATTTTTGCTGGGTATAGTAATATAGTAATATGCCTGGTTTGGCATCTATTTTCCTTTAACACTGGGAATGCTTTGCTCCACGTAACTTTTTTGTTTTGTTTTGTTTTCTTGTGGCTTTAAGGATTTTGTCTTTGTTTTGGGTGTCTAGCATTTTAACTATGATGTGGCGTGGAGAGTTTATTTTCTGATCTTGTCTGTTTGGAGTTCCATGTGCTTCTTGTCTTTGTATTGGTTTGTCTTTTTTTAGTTTGGGGAAATTGTCATCTATTACTCTGTTGAAGATCTGATCAATACCATTCTCTTGGGGTACTTCTTCCTCTATTCCTATGATGTGGAGGTTTGATCTTTTCATAGTGTCCCACAGTTCCTGGTTGTTCCACTTTTGTGTATTTTTAAATTTTTCATAATCTTTACTTGAGGATTTTAGTTGTTCTTTGTTATCTTCCAGGTATGATATTCTTTTTTCTGCTTCCTCCATTCTGCTTCTGAGGCTTTTTCCATTCCTTTCCTCTTGATTGGATGAGTGTTTGATTTCCTTTTTCATTTCTTCTTCTGATTTCTTTAGTATTTCCACTTATTTTTGGAGCTTCTCAATCTCTTCCTGTAGCTCTTTGCTTCGCTGGTTGTTTTCCTTACCTTTTTCAACCTGGGATCTTTTCAGTGTTTCCACTGCCTTCTTGAGTTCTTTGTTCTCTTTTCTTAATTCTTTGATTTGCTCTTTATGATCTTGCATTTCTTTAATTATGTTCAGGATTCTGTTTCTGATATCTGTGTCCTGGGCCATCCCCAGGAGTATCCCACTTTAGGAATCTTCCACAGGATTGGTAGAGTTTGGTGTGGGATTATCCAGCACCTTTCCTATACTGTCTCTTCTTCGTGTTCCTGGCATATGGGCTTCTCCTTGCCTGTATTCCAATGTGAGTCCCAAATGCCTCTTCACTGTGTTGAAGGCTTGCTTTGCTTGCCTCCTTCAGATGCCTCCATAATCCCAGTTGGTGGGGGGGGTGCTCTTTAGCCTGCGCCCTGGTTCCTGTGCTTCAGGAGGTCTTGGGAGCTCTCCAATCTCAAGGCTCACACATCCCCACCTTTTATACCAGCTGGGAGGATAACTACACCCTACAGCCACAAAGCCAATTAAGTCAAAGACACCTAGATTAACTGGATTAAGTCAAACAACAATCAGCCTTGCTGAAGGAAGCAGCTCCTATCTACCTACCTGTGCTTCAGGAGGTCTTGGGACATCTCCAATCTCAAGGCTCACAAAACCCCACCTTTTATACCAGCTGGGAGGATAACTCCACCCCCACAGCCACAAAAGCCAATTAAGTCAAAGACAACTAGATTAACTGGATTAAGTCAAACAACAATCAGCCTTGCTGAAGGAACCAGCTCCTATGTACCTACCTGTGCTTCAGGAGGTCTTGGGAGATCTCCAATCTCAAGGCTCACACAACCTCACCTTTTATACCAGCTGGGAGGATACCTATGCCCCTACAGCCACAAAAGCTAATTAAGTCATAGACAACTAGATTAACTGTATTAAGTCAAACAACAATCCACCTTGCTGAAGCACCCAGTTCCTACCTACCAACCTGCACTTCAGCAGGTCTTGGGAGATCTCTGATCTCAAGGCTCACACACTTCAACTTGCCTTTCAACTAGGGATTTGGTGTTAGCATCCACAAATGAAGGATGTCATTTTTCTTTTGTTTTTCTGGGACTGTGCTACTTCACTTACCATAATGGCTACAAGTTCCATCCATTTACTAAAATTTATAAATGTGTAAACTGTGCTTCAATAGGATAATGCCCAAAGTATGGTATATCCAATAAATGTAATACTAGTAACTTTTGAATTAAATTAGTCCTCAAGCTCTGAAAATGCAGAGAAGAAAAATGCATATACTACTAAGTGAAAGAAACCAATTCAAAAGGTTACATAATATCATTCCATATATTCACAATCCAGGAAGAGTTAAAACACTGGAGGCAGTAACAGATATATTATGGCCACTGATTAATATGAAATCAGATTATATTTAAGAAAGTTGAAATATTCTGTGTGGTATTATAATAGCATTCATACATACTATGCATACATTGTACCAAAATAAGTATAATATTATTAGTGAATTCTCATTTAGTGTGTGTATTTATAATATCTGTGATTTAATAAAGATTCATTTTGCTGGGCATTATCAAAACTATGAAGGAAATGTTGGGGTAAATTCACAGACAGATGGATTTTTTTTCAGTTTTTAAATTTTGCATTGATCTCATGACTTCTCTTAAAATATAAAGTCTTGCCATCCAGCACTACTTGGAGAGGCTTGGGAAACATTAGAATACTGGAGGAAGTATTTCATGGAGGGGTAGGCTTTGAGAGGATATAGACTTGCCAACTTCCAGCTCCTCTTTCTCCACTTGCTGTTCCTGCTTGAAGATGTGAGCTCTCAGCTTTACTACTGGGGCTGCTTCCTTCCACGCTCCCCTGACATGATGGACACTTGTACTTCTGAAACCCTGAGAACAATAAACTTGCTTTTTATAAGTTGCTTTGGTTCTGGTGTTTTGTCATAACTGTAGAAAATAATTAAACCACAAACACTAGCGTGCACATGTAAGATTGCTATGAATTAATTCCAGTCAGCTTTTATATGATTTTACTTTTGTCATCTTTCTTCATCCACCTTAGAGATTTGATATTTGCTGAAGAATTCGTGATCATTTTACAATTCTGATTTTCTTATCTAATATTCCAGTGAAAATGTATTGCCTATGTTCTTTGTAGTACTTTTTTCCTTTTCTATGCCTGGGATCTTTCTTTTGGTCATAACTTCCTTTACTTTGTTGTTATTTTAGAAGGTTTTAATTTCCCTTCAATTATGGAAGATAATTTCCCTGGATAAAGTGAGCAGAGAATCTAGGCTGGCAGTTATTTTTTGTCTGCTTGAAATACATCCCTGGCCTTTAGGGTTTACTAAAGCATCTACTGATATTCAGACAAGTTATTCTTTGTATGCAATGGACACTTCCCTTGTTTGATTTTCAATATTCTTTCTTTTTTCTATACACTTTCTAGTAGTAAACTTCATATGTATTAAGGTATGTTCAACTTTCAAGAGCTCATTGAACACAGATGTGAATCCCATTTCCAAAATTTGATCATTTTTCTTTATTAATTCTTACCTATAGACAAAACTGAAGGGAGGTGAGATTTTGTTGAAGCATATAGATTCAGAGAATTTAAGTATGGCACAGTTGGATCAAAGACCTCAACATGAAACCTGAAACTGAATGTGATAGAAGAAAACATAGGGCAGCAACCTACAAGATGTAGGGGCAGAAAAAGACTTTCTGAATCAAATAGCAGCCACCCAAGAAATAAAGTCAACAATTCAAAACTTTGGAGTTTGGTAGCTCATCAAACTCCAAAGCTTCTGTACAGCAAAAGAAACAATCAAGGAAGTGAAGAGAAAACCCACAGAATTGGATGAAACCTTCACCAGTCATACATCTGACAGAGCATTAATATCCAGAATATAGAAACTACTCAAAAAACAAAGAAATAAGAAAATAAATGTCCTACTCAAAAGATGGAGTAAAGAGCTGAACAGAGTCTTAACCAGTGAGGAAGTAAAGCTGACTGAGAAACATCCTAAAAAGTGTTCAACATCATTAACAATTAATGAAATGCAAACTGAAACCATTCTAAGATGTCATCTCACTCTGATAAATCTGGCTACAATCAATGAACAAAGGACACCAAATGCTGAAGAGGTTGTAGGGAAAGTGGAACACTCATCCACTGCTGGTGAGAATGTAAACTATTACAACTACTATGGAAACCATTATGGAGAACCCTTAAAAGACTCAAAATGACCCTACCACCAGACCCAGTCATACCACTCCTGGGTATATACTCACAAGTCACATCATACCTTAAAGATACATGCATTTCTATATTTATTGCAGCTATCTTCACAAAAGTGAAGAGATGGAACCAACCCAAATACCTCTGAACTGAAGAGTGGATAACAAAAATATGGTACATGTACACAATGGAGTTCTATGAAGCAGTAAAAAAAAAACAAAAAGAAGATGACATTATGAACTTTGCAGGTAAATGGATGGAACTTAAAGCCATTGTGCTATGTGAAGTAAGACAGTCCCAGAAAAAGAAATGGTGAATGATTTCCTTCATTTGTGGATGCTAGCAACAAATTCCCAGTTGAAAGGCAAGCTGAGCAACATTTTTGTTATATTTCTTTTTATCTGTAAGCAACTGTGCTGTTATAATATGAATCTCGGGCTGGAGAGATGGCCTAGCGGTTGAGAGCATCGACCGCTCTTGCAGAGGGCCTGGGTTCGATCCCCAGCACCCACATGGTGGCCGAGAACCGTCTGAGACTCCAATTCCAGGAGAACTCCAGTTCCAGGGGAATCTGAGACCCTCTTCTGACCTCCGTGGCATTGCACGACACGGTTGCACAGACTTGCATGCAGACAGTACATTCATACACATACAGAAATAAATAAAATTAATAAAAAAATTAAAAAATAATATGAATCTCTAGAATTAACTTACTGCTTATTTTAAGATATTTTAATTACTGTATATGAGTGGAGATTATGTGTTCCTATTTTAGAGTAATATGAAATTAAGGGGAAAATGTTAATTCCCAAACATATTTTTGTCATTAGCATACAGTTTATTTTCAGAGATCATAATTTTGGTACATATGAGATGTTTATATACGCATATTTGGAAGCAATGCAGATCAGAGGGAACAAGGACTATGTAAGGACTGGGACAAAGAACTGACTGATACAGTTAAATTCTGCCCTGACCAATAAACTTCTACAGAGAAAAACTTTAAAAAGACTGAGAAAGAGATACAAGACATGTATGGAAGAATTTGTGAACTGGGGTGGGGTAGGGGAACAGGGAAATGGGAATATGTCTAAATTGGACTGAAAATTGATGTATGAAATACAAAAACATCAATAAAAATATTTTATTAAAAAATAACACCATGTCATGTCCTCATTCCAACCTTCACTCCCTGCTGTGTGATGTAATCACCAGATGCATTTCATTATGTTCTGAAATAATGCTCTTCTTTTGCCTGAGATCTTGGAGAATAAAAATAGCATATTTTATATTTAAAGGACCACATGAAGAGCTCTGGCTCTGAAGATAGCATCTAAGACTTAAGATACCAGCACATGGATGATCAGGAACAGGAAGCCATGGGCAGTGACACCAGTGGATTCAGTGACACCTCCATGAATGATGGGAGCAGCCACACAGTGAAGAGCAAAGTCCTCAAGTTGTGTCTGGAGTCCTAGCTCTTTCCCTATCCATGGGAAGTAGTGTATCTGTGTCTGTGTCTCTGTGTATGGAGTCCTGGTTGGTGGAAAATAAAAAAGATAAAAACACTAAAAAAATCTCTACAATGAAAATTTTAAATCCCTGAAGATGGAGATTGAACAAGACACCAGAATATGGAAGGAACTCTCATGCTCATGGATTAATATAGTATAAATGACCAACCTATCCAAAGTAATATAGAGTCAATGCAATCCCAATTAAAATCCCCATGAGTTTCTTCACAGACTTGGAATTAAAAAGTACCCTAAAGTTCTTATGGAATACAAAAGACCCTGGATAGCCAAAGCAACCCTGAGCAAAAAATTAATACATGGGGGCTTACTACACCAGATCTCAAACTATGTTGCATGGCTATAGCCATAAAAACAGCCTAATATTGGCACAGAAATAGACCTTTAGCTCAATGGCACAAAATTGAAGATCCAAAATTGAGCACATATAATTTCAGCCACCTCACGTTTGACAAATGGGCCAAGAAGACTGAATGGAATAAAGACATCATCTTCAGTAAATGAGGTTGGCAAAACTGGATCACCACAAAGAATAAAACTAAGCCCCTATCTCTCATGCTGTACAAAATCAACTCCAAATGGATCAAAGACGTAGTATGAAACCTGAAACTCTGAAAATGATAGAAGACAATGTGGGCAGTAACCTACAAGATGTAAGCATAGAAAAAGACTATAAATCAGACAGTAGCAGCATAAGAGATAAGGTCAACAATTGACATGAGGCAACTCAAGAGCCTCTGTACAGTGAAATAAACAGTCAAAGAAGTGAAGAGCAAATCCACAGAGTGGGAGGAAACCTTCACCAGTGATACATCTGATAGAGCATTAACATCCAGAGTATATAAACTACTCACTAAACAAAGAAGGAAGAAGACAAATGACCCACCCAAAAGATGGAGTAAAGAAGTCCTGAACAGAGACTTCACAAATGAAGCAGTAAAGATGGCTGAGAAACATCTTAAAACTGTTCAGTATCAACAATAATTAATGAAATGCATAATAAAACCACTTTAAAGTTTCATCTTACTCTGGTATGACCAAGAAAACAAAGTATACCAAATGCTGGAGAGGATGTGGGGAAAAGGAAACACTTATCCACTTCTGATGGGAATGTAAACTCATGAAACTCCTATGGAAATCAGTGTGAAGAACTCTTAAAAAACTGAAAATGAGCCTACTACCTGACCCAGCCATGCTACTCCTGGGTATATACCCACAAGACTCATATTGTTACAGACATACAAGCACATCTATGTTTATTGCAGTTCTCTTCACAATAGCAAAGAGCTGGTACCAACCCAAGTGTCCCTCAACTGCTTGATAAAAAAATGTGGTACATCTACACAATGGAATTCGATGCAGTGGTAAGGAAAAATGACATCATGAACTTTGCAGGTAACTGGATGGAAAAAGAAGCCATTATGTGAAGTGAAGTAACATATTCCCAGAAAAAAACAAGCTATGTATGGTGTCCTTCATTTGTGGATCCTACCACCAAATCTCTCTTTGTAAGGCTAACTGAATAATTCCTCAATTTTATTTTTCATTTTTCTTAATTAATATATCACCTGATGTTGTTCATCACCTTGCTATGTTATATATAAATGTAAAGTAATATATTTTTTCTTTGCCTGAATGCCACTCTAATGTTAAAATGTGAATCCCTGAACATGTTTTGGAATTAACATATAGTTTATTTTCAGATGTCATAATTTTTGTATATGTGTGATGTATGTGTAAGAATATTTTGGAGCTGTACAAATTGGAAGGAACAAAAATAACAACCAAAGACTGGGTCAGAGAATTTGATGAAACAGTAAATTTCTGTCCAAAACAGTAAACTTCTGCACCCAAAATTAAAAAAAAAAAAAAAACTGAGGAAAAAAATGAAAGGTATGTATGGCAGAATGCATAAGCTCTGGAAGGCTGTGGGGCAAGGAAGGGTGAATGTGTCTAAATTTAATTAAGATATGTTGTCTGAAATACACAAAACCTCAATAAAAGAAATAAAAACAAAAAGGTCAACAGTCTTCCAGTAAACACTAGAATTTTGGTGCTAAGAACTTAGGGAAACATTTCGGATTCAAACCATAATAGACAGTTATGTTGCTGACAGAAACATGTGTCAGGAAGACTCTATGTGATCTCCCAGACTTTCCAGTACTAGGTGCAGTGATTTCAGAGTCAAACTTCGAGCCTCCTTCTAGGTTCACTGAGGAAGGACTCATCAGCTGGGGATGTTCATGATATACACTTTATCTTAAGGTATCCCCCTAAGCTTGAAGTGACCTGCATGGAAGATGTAGTAAAGGACAATTTCTCTCAAATGAAATGGGCTGGTTCAACAGTAGAGCAATTATCCCATTGATGCAAAATGTTGGCCCAGTTTCTAGGACCACATTTTGAAAAGAGCACCAATGACAATTGTCTTAAAAATCAATAGCAAATGAGCTATTCACACACACAAATCTAATGAAAACAATAACAAAATTAACACCAATAGCTATACAGAAGAGAAAGATTATAGATTTAAATAAAACAAAATTCTACTGAAATAAAATTAGTAAAAAAAGAATAAAAATGAGAAAATTTGAGGAAAATTTTAAATGTAAGTTGAATGATTATAGTTAGTAAAGTTATAAATAGCATAATGAATGAGAATATAATTTTAAAAACTATAGCAGGAAAAAATACATTTTTTTCCTTGAAATGCAGTTTTCCAAACAAGAGATGGATGATGGAGAGCTCCCAGCCCTTATAACTTGGTATATTTATACCTTGCTCATCAGGAAGGGCTAAAATACTGGCTGTCCACTCCTGGATTATAAGTAAGTTATAGGACACTTTGTATGTACCTGGAGATACAGTGACCATGAAGGTCAACTGCCATCTTCCCTAACCTGTTGTTAGGCTGTGGACAAATAAGGTGGATTCTACTTCATTAACACTGTACTCATGTGAGATAGACAAGCCAAAGCAGTGATAGGTTATCCTCTGAACATATCTGAGGATACAGTATACCAGTAGAGGAATGCAATCTGTTTTGTGGGTGTGGGTGCTGCTGTGGGAATGTTTAATTCCCAGAGTTGTCCACAAGCCTCCTGCACAAACCCACATTCAACAATCTGACTGGTTCTCACACAAAGAGAACTGACAGTTGTCATTAGAAACACCTTTTTGCTGAACTTCACATGGTATTCTGACACATTTGTGTATGTTGTACTTTGGTGCTTGAAATGTCTACCCAATAATTACTAGACATATTTCTTTCAAAACACACCATATTCCCTTATTTAGATTAACAAATTAGATACGTGCAATATGCTTTAAACATATGTTCTTTTTTGTAGCTCTCATTCCTGTTAGATTTCATAAATTTTCACACTATTTTGAGTTCCTTTCAAGATATTTATTGAATGCTCTAAAAGATGTGTAAGTCAATCAGTAATATTTTTAATAAGTATGTAGTAATGATGAACCTTATTAAGCATCTGTGGACATTCCTAAACATATAAAAATTATTACTGCTAAAGTATATAAACCCTCAGAATTTTCATCACAGTGGAATCGATAGTTAATGAATGGGAATTAAATGAATAAAAATCAGAAATACAAGAATGTATGCATAATATTATTTTGTTTGAAAATATAGTTATATATCCAATCATAAGAAATTATCATAATCCATCAAAGAATATTTATACATAAATCTTATAGATCAAGTAATATTTCCATTATTTGCAGATGATATGTTCTGAGTTGTGGTATGCAACTGTAGAAATAATCATAAAACCTGAAACTGTGGGATACATTCTTCATATACCAGAGGAAAAAAAAATGATGCATCAGAATATTATTTGGAAACTCAAAATTTCAAATTCTCTTAACACCTGTTATGACTATAAATGAATATTAAAAATTGTCAAATATAAGACAAATTTATACCTTTATTTTTAGCATTACAATATTATGGTTCTTTGGAAAGAAAGTTATCAGGAAAAATTTAAGGAGTTCTTTCCTTTCCAAAATATTTATTTTAGTTTTATTATGCATTTTTATGCCTGTCATGTAGGTATGTGCAAGGATAAGGGCAGTTGTCATCAGCAGAACCCAAAAAAGTGTCTGATATCCTGGGGACGGATTTATATGTAGTTGTGAGCTTCCAAATGTGGGTGCTTTCTTCATCCAGAGAATCTAGAAAGCAGAAATATCAACAAGTCCAGTCAGATATTTGTAGGAATGAAATTTTGCCTGGCTCAAAGTGGACCTGCAAGACCTGTCCCAGAACTGAGAGTTATATGATATCTCTATGGGCCTTCAAGTTGTCTCTGTAAGTTATGTATAGCTCCATGAGGTTGGGATATTGCACAGCCTAGGAACTGTCTCTGGCCAACAGGAGGCTTGTAGCCTTGTGAAGCTGCCAACCTGGTTCTAGGAGGGAAGAACATCCATTGTGAGGATTGCGGCCATGTGTGATTAAAGGAGCAACAGACAATATACTTAACCAACAACTGGCGCCCAACAACATGGGGTTTGACTTTCCACCAGAAACAGATGGAAGAAGAAAAAAGTATTTTCTCTGCCTGTCTCTCTCAGCTCCCTTTCCCCCCATGAGAAGGGGAAATCTCAGAGGGTTTACTGTGAAACAGGTACCTTCCCTGAAAATAGGGTTCAGGGTAGAGGCCAGGTATTGGCCTATCTCCATGAAATCCTCTCTTTCACATGAGATTAATCTTTTAATCTGTCTTTCAGCATTTCTCCTCTATACAGCCAGGCTTTTGACCCATCTCCGGGGAAAAATTATTTTTCACATGAGATCAGTCTTTGATCTGTCTTTTCTCTAACTACTAGCATTTCCTGCCTTTCTTTATCATGGGAAACAAGCAGAAATGCCAGAAAGACCCACAGGCTAAGAAAATAAAGATGCTCTTCAAGAGTTGAGGAGTCAAAATTTCCATGTGGGAAGCTGTCTACTTTTGGAGTGAGATCTTAATATTGCTCTGTGGATATCCTCTGCAGACTTATGGAATTCAGAATCTTGGACATGTGTTGCACAGACTGCTAGACAGTGAGAAAATGTTCTGGCATCTTGCCACTCTTAGCCTCAGTGAGACAATGTTTAGGGCCCTCCCACCAGGCCATGCAAGGAAAGAAAACCAAGAAAATTAAATGACAGTTTCCCTTCTCCCAAGAACCTGCTAAAATTCCCCTTGAGGACCCCAATAAAGTTCCCTCTGAAACCCCCAAGCTCCAGACCCAGTGGTAATAGAACAGGTTAAACAAAAATTCCAAGTGGCTGGCCTTAACCCCTCCCTTCATTCCCAGCCACTTTCCCTTAAAGGGCCAGAAGCATCTTTACCTTTAGCTACTTCCCTCTCTGCCGCAGAAAGAATGTGCCAGATCAGGGATAACCAAGACCTTCATTTACAGGCCTTCCCCATTAATGTAGCTCCAACACAGGGTTGTCCACTGAACTGGTACCCGTGCCGGGCAAGTGACTTAAAAGAACTCAGGCAAGCAGTTTGGGAGCACAGTGTTCAGGCACTATGGACAAAGTCCATTCTGCAGAGCTTTTGTGCTTCTCTTAACCCTCCCCAGGACTGGAGAGATACCTGTAGATCTTCACTTCCAGATCTGCTATTCTTACAGTGGGAAGCACTGTACAGAGATGAATTTCTCCAACAGGTTAGGAGAAATCAAGAGTGACCTAATGTGCACTGGGTTTATGAACAGCATTTTTGGGAAGGAAACATTAGCACAGGGATGCAGCAGGCTGGGATGGCCCCAGGGTACTTTGACCAGGTCTGCCTTTGTGCCCTACAGGCCTGGGATTGGATTACACCACCTACTGAATCCTAGGCGGGTTCCTATTTATAATTTCCAAGGGAAAAACCTGAGGAACCCCTGTCTGACTTTGTCTTAAGAACTAAAAGCAGCCTAGAGAGAAAGATTCCCAGCCCTGCAGCCTGGGAAATACTCCTTAAGAGCATTGTCTGGGAAGGAATGACTTCTAAATGGAAGTGAATGCCAGGGCTTAAAAGATGACCATTATGACAGATGGATAGTAGGAACTCAGGACGTGGGCATGGTCTCCCACAAAGCTAATTATCTAGCTCAAGCCTTTGCAGTTGCTGTCACCACAAATGAAAAAATCTTTTAACTGTGGAAGCAGAGGACATTGGAAAAGACAGTGCCCTGAAGCATCAGTCAGAGGGCCCTGTGAACACTCTCCACATGTGCTCCACTCCCAGTGTAAAAAAGGATACCATTGGAGGAAACATTGCCACTCAAATTATGATAAAGATGGCAAACAATTGCCACCTTTAAACTTTGAGGTGGGCAACCCCTGGCCCAGGGTAAAAAAGGGGAAAGAGATTCAGTATGCACCCTGTGGACAGAACCCATTTCAGAAGGCACACATTCTGCATTGACAATTAAAATTGGGGGGAAGTCCCTTTAAATGTTTGATAGATACAGGGGCAGACAGAACCATTTTTCAATCACAAGAAATCCCCCCTGACTGGCCCTTACTTCCAGGACCTAAACTTCTAGGGAATAGGAGGACTTTCACCATCATATGTCACCAAAAATGTTTGCATCTGGGAGGACCCTGATGCAAACACAGGTCAGATTCACCCATTAATAGCAACTACTAATATCAATCTGCTAAGCCAAGATCTTTTGGATGCTTTGGATGTGGTTATTATTATGACTCTGAATGAGACCAACCATGCCCAGACATGGGGGGAAACACCTCCATCATCTCAGCAAGAAGAACCCCCAATCCTAAGGGTCTCTTGTTACAGATGATTCTTCAGCACCGGCTGACCAGAATCCACAGATTCTTAATTTAAAAATATAATGTCTTCCTTTCCTCTTGATTGGATGAGTGATCAATTTCCTTTTTCATTTCATTCTCTGGTTTCTTTAACATTTCCATTTCCTTTTGGAGCTTCTCAATCTCTTCCTGTAGCTTCACTGGTTGGTTTCCTTTTTTATTTCAGCATGGGATCTTTTCAGTGTTTCCACTTCCTTCTGGAGTTTGTCATTCTCTCCCTATAGTTCTTTCTGACATTTGTCATTCTCTTCCTTTACTTCTTTCCAAAATGTTTCATTCTCTCCCTCTAGGTCTTTCTTAAGTTTTTCATTTTCTCTCCTAAGTTCTCTGAATTGTTATTCATATTCTTTGATTTCTTTGAATATGTCTGCAATTATTCCTCTAAGTTCTGTGTCCTGGGCTATCTCCAGGGAGATCTTACTATAGGAATCTCCCATAGGGTTGGTAGAGTTTGATGGGGAATGTTTCTGTGCTTTTCCCATGTTGTTCCTTTGTTGTGCCCTCAGCATCTGGGTTTCCTTTTTTTTTTTTGTATTCTGATGTGAATCCAAAAGTTTCTTCACTGTGATGAAAGCTTGCTTTGCTTGCTTCCTTCAGTTGCCTTTGTTTGTTTGATTGTTTTTTTTTTTTTATCCTCGTTTATGGAGTGTTGACTTGTCTAGGTTTCAGGCTTTCAATTTTGGTTATATATTGGAAGTCTACCTCACTCTTTCCTTTCTATTCTGCAGGTTCTCCAAAAACCTGGTAGGGAACAACCTAGTCCATACCCTGTTGAGCACTGTGCTCACTCTGTTTCTTGCCAGACAGTTTCTCTAGGTTGTTGCTAAGGCTTGGTGATGGCCATGCCTTGTGCCTGGAATCACTATTGTGGTCCCACTTGGACATTCCATCAGCAATTCCAGTTGGCAGGGGGGAGGAGGGAGGGGTCCTCAGCTCTGTGCACTCAAGTCTCACAGTGGCAACAGGCCCAACATATTATACCAGCTAGCAGGGCGACTCCCACCCCACAGCCACACAAGACAATGATTCAATTATTCAATGATCCTCCTGGCTGAAGTGCCTGGCTCCTATCTGTGCTTCAGGGGGTCCTGGGACATCCCCAGATCTAAACTTTATGCACTCAAGTCAAAGCCTCAGAAGTAGAATGAAGGAAGCTGAACAAAGAATATCAGACCTGGAAGATAATACAGAATAACTAAAAAGCTCAAGTAAAGATTATGAAAAACTTAAAATTACACAAAAGTGAAACAAGCAGAAAATGTGGTTGTTCCACATTTTTTTGTAATTTAAAAAATATATCAAATATTGACATCATAGAAATAGAGGAAGGAGAAGAATCCCAAGAAAATGATATTGATCAGATATTCAACAGAATAATAGATGAAAATTTCCCCAAACTAAAAAATGACCAACACATACAAAAACAGGAAGCACATAGAACTCCAAACAGACAAGATCAGAAAAGAAACTCCCCATGCCATGTCATAGTTCAGATAAATGCTAGATGCCCAAAACAAAGGCAAAGTTCTGAAAGCCACAAACTATGAAAACAAGAAGAAAGTGGAAAAAAGTATTTCCAGCAATAAAGGACTATAGATGCCAACCCAGGTTATTATACACAGCAGAAATGTCAATTGTTATTGAAAGAGAGAGAAAAATCTTCCATGACATAAACAAGATGATAGAATACATGTCTGGAAAGCTAACCTTTCAGAGAATACTTGAAGCAACTCAAAGAACACCTAGCAAAAGAAATTAATAAAAGCATAACTGCAAATGTAGAAACCTAGACCAAAAAGGCAAATGGATAAGGTGAAAGGAAGCAACACACATCTTTCAATTATAACCTTAAATGTTAATGGATTAAACTCCCCAATAAAAAGACTTAGAATGGGAGAATGGATTAGGAATCATAACCCATCTATATGCTGTATACAAGAAACCCATCTCAATCTCAAATATTGGTACCAACTTAAGGTGAAAGGATGGGAAAAAGTATTCCAAGCAAATGGTACCAAAAACAAAGCAGAAGTTGCCATTTAAATATCAAACAAAATAGGCATTGAAGTAAAAGAAATCAGAAGAGACAAAGAGGGCCATTACATCTTTATCAAAGGAACAGTTAACCATGAAGACTTCATAATCATGAATATATATGTACCAAACTCTGGTACACCAAACTTTATAAAGACAATTCTCTAGGACCTCAAGTCACAGATTAACGCCACCATACTCATAGTAGAGGACTTCAATACCCCACTGAGCCCTTTGTACAGGTCAACTGGACAAAGAATAAACAGAGAGATATCTGAACTTAATGATACAACTCTAAATGGACCTCACAAACATCTAACAAATATTCCACCCATATACCAGAAAATATACTTTCTACTCAGCACCCCATGGAACATTCGCCAAAGTCAACAACATACTGGGACATAGAAAAAAAATCCCACCAAATGCAAAAAGATTGAGCAGGTTCTAGAACTAAGCTACCATTTACTTTTAGACTTGGGAATTTTTGGTATATGGGTGGAGGGTATGTTTGCATAATTTAGAGTAATATAAGATCAAAAGAATGAAGAAAAATAGTATGTCATGACATTATATCTAACCACAGTATTTATTCTATGGAAGTGCTTCCTAGTATTTCTTTTACAAGGCTGCTTGAGCTTATGTTCAAGCCTTTTCTAAAATATTATACAGCAATTAAAAGTATCCAGCTGGTGTAACTTAGCCTTTCTGGATGCTCAACAACCATATTTAATGCCCATTCCAATTTGGCCAAGGGTCTTAAGGGATAACTTTGATCCTTGCCAACAGAGGTCAACTAAATCCCAGGAGATTAGGCATGGGGACATTTCTTGAAATATTCTGCAAATGTGAGTCACCAGTCTTCCTGTGCAGGGAGGTCTTGGAGATCCACTTATGGGACTTCAGCCAGTGTATAGTCTATAAAGAGGAAAGTCTGCTCATATTTCAAAAAGGTAAGTCTGGCCTACCAAGATCTGACTTTGTACTCAAGTGGATGGAACTGGTAAATAAAAAACCAAAATGAGCCAGGGGCTCACTTGCCCCCTCCAAAACCTGAGTGATCCCTGAGGACCAGATCCTCAACTGACCTTGAGAAAACAAAAACCTTGGTTAACCAGAGCTAGCTGTGTGGCCTTAAATATCCAAAAAGAAAGTATAACCAGAAATAAATAATTAGTAATGCTTGAGAAATTGTACTTCAGGTATAAATCTTGAGATCTTAACAAAAGGATGAAAAGGAGAAAGAGAGAGAGAGAGAGAGAGAGAGAGAGAGAGAACAGATGAAGTGCAGCTATCCTGTGGCTGCCACTGTTTTGCCATCCTTCAAAGGCATGAGACTCAGCTTTTCAACCTTCCAATATGGACTGAAGACTCATGTCTCTCCAAGAGTCCTCCAAACCTTCAGTGTCAGATGGGGACTGCTGAGACATCCAGCTTGTGGACTGAGCTACTACTGAGGTTTCAGCCTCTCTTCAGAGTATAGATTGCCATTATTGGATTACCCAGGCTGCATCACGGAGACCATTACAAGATGATCAAGACAGGACATGTTGCTTATTTGACCTCTTTTGGTGACCATGGGAATGAAAAATCCCAGTGTGGATGAAGCACGGGGCAGAACTGATGTTGGTTTGGGCTTGTCAAGGAGGAGCCTTCAAACATGACATCTTTCAGCCTAATTAAAAAAAATTGTAAGCAGAAGATGCTAAAACCTATGATATATGTGGTATGCATATATGCATATTTTCCAGTAATGCAAATTGGAGAGAATAACAGCAACAACAACAATGGCAGACAGACTGGGTCAAAGAACCGACTGAAGCAGTGAGACTCTGTTTGAAATAATAAACTTCTGCATCGAAAATTTTAAAAGAGACAGAAAAAAATGAAAGGCATTTGGCAGAATGAATGAGCTCTGGTGGGATGGGAGGGAAGGAAAAGGGGCAGGGTCTAGATTTGATTGGAAATTTTGAATGAAACACACAAGGCTTCAAAAAAATGACTGAAAAAATAAATATATAAAAAAATAAATAATAAAAATATCATGCAGAAAGCCCTGGTGGTCTCTGCTTCCCCTTGACACCTCACAAGCCAGGCCTCCATCATCTACAACTATTTCAGCAAAAGTGTTCCAAGTTCCGCAGCAATGAACTTTAGGCATTCAATGATTTTTCTAGCCCAAATTTCCAAACGTTTCCGAAATTCTCCCCCAAAACACCAAGGTCAGGTTTGTCACAGAAATACCCAATTCTTGGTACCAATTTCGGTTCTAGTTTCATTTCAGTTGCTTCAACAAAACACTCTGAATAGTTCCAACTTGGGGAGGAAAGGGTTTATTTGTCTCACATCTCCCAGGTTCATCACTGAAGGAGCCTACCATAGGAACTCAGTGCAGGAATTTGGAGGCAGGATTTGAAACACAATCTATGGGTGAATGCTGCTTACTGGCTTGCTCCCTTGGCCCATGCCCAGTCTGTTTTCTTATACTGTACATAACAACCTGCCCAGGGTGGCACCACCAACAGTGGACTGGAAACTCCCACATAACTCAATAATCAAGACAGTTATTCACAGATATGGCCACAGGCCAGTCCAATGGAACCAATTGCCCAGTTGAGGCTCCCTCAACCATGATGTGTCAAGTTGAGGCTAAAGCTATCCAACACATTGATTATGCATTTTTACTGTCTATAAATCATTTTTAATTGTTTAAATTTTATTTATGTTTTTATGTGTATGAATGTGCTGTCTGAATGTAGGTTGGTGCACCTGTGTCATGCAATGCCATGGAGGTCAGAAGAAGAGGGTGTCGGATTCCCCTGGAACTGGAGTTAAAGACGGTTCTCAGCCACCATGTGGGTGCTGGGGACTGAACTCGGGTCCTCTGCAAGAGCAGTCGGTGTTCCCAAGTGCTAGGCCATCTCTCCAGCCCCCATAAATCATTTTTAATATAGTAAAAATGAATTTACATTATGATGTAGGAAATCAATGACATTTTGCACTTTTCTGTGTGTATTGAGTGCTATACTGGAAGCAATTCTGGACAGACTAAGTAATGGGATGATTTAGTACTTATGTAGTTAGTAAAGATTTGTTGACCTAAACAACTAAGTCTCCACATTATTTAGTTTCCAAAAATAACACTATGACAAGTGAAATGTGAGTCATATTAGTGAGAGACTAGCACTGCTTAACTCAACTCTGACATTATAAATTTGTCGGCATCAGAATAAAGTGAGAACTTTAGTATCTATGAAAACCACTTGTGGTGTCTGGATGGGTTTAGAAATTTTGTTTGCAAATCATAATAAGCACAGCTGTGTATTAGTTTTGTTTGCTCTTTGACAGTGATTTCTTTGGCAAAATAAAGTAAAAATTAATAGTTAAATCCTATATAGCTCTGGAGAATTACAAAATACGAGGTTACAAAGTAAATTTATTCAACATAATTAATTGGGCTGTTATTTTCTTATAAAAAATCAGTGAGAAAATATTTCATAAATAAAATTTTAAATTACTTTTGACATAATATAGTGAATATGTAATATAATGTATGGGTTATATGTGCTGGAAATGAATTTAAGTGATACCTGAAGATCTGTTCCTCTTAACTATATTTCATATCTCCTCTAAAAGTAGGAATTATTTTCTCAAAATAGAGGTTAAGAAAATACATGGAACCCAGGAAATGGCTGAGCAATACAAGCATTTGTTGGGCAAACGTGGTGAAGTGAGTTTTAACCTTGCAACCTATTTGATCTAATTTTTTTTTAATGGTGAAAAGAGAGAATCAGCTCCACAAAGTTGTCTTCTGGTGTGCACAGGCGCATAGTGACAGAGAAGCAAACACACACACACACACACACACACACACACACACTCACAAACACACACACCATGTAAACACAATAATAATAAATTTGTTAACAGACAACTTTACAACTTAAAATTTAGGACTCAATATATGATAAAATGAAATAAGATACCCTTATTATAAACCAAGATAGTAATACTGAGCAAAAATGAACTATAGTATTTGAGGCAGTGTATCCATGTACTATTCATATCTTCATGTTTATTTGATTTCTTACTTATGCTAAGATAGCTGTATGTTTCTGTCTCTTTTTGTCTACTTTTGGTTAAATGATATGTACTAGGGGGCAATGAGATGGGTCAGTGGGTAAAGGTGTCTACTATCAAGACTGATGCCCTAAGATAAATCTATAAGACCCACAGAGTGGAAAGAGAGAACCAACTACCACAATTATTTTCTGACTTCCACAATTATGTCATAGTTCTGTACAACCATTCACACACATACATACTAAATAAATAGATGACTCTCTTTTAAAAGTAGAAAGAAGAAGGTAAACTTATAAAAAATGTATAGGCAATCCCAGATGTGAAGAGAAGATTGAAATCAGATTTAATGTGCAGGTGCATCTGAAATGTGTAGCGTTAGAGTACAACTAGAACCCATTGAACTAAACATTACTGTTAACAAGATCACCAGAATAGTTACATATTCATTAAATATGGAAGTAAAGATCTAGATTATCAATGAAAATTCACTGGTATTAGTTCAGACCATTTAAAATATATAAAATATCTATAAATTATCTGTCTAGAAAATTCACTGAATCTTACAAAATAAGCAAAATTTTTAAATTTGCAAGAACCATTATGAACTTTTAATACCCTGTCATCTAAAAGTTAAAGGATCATAAATTTTTCTTATTTCTTGCTTTAACTGTACATGTATTTATAAATGTATAATGGTATAATATATATCACTAAATAAAGTACTTAACAGTGTGTATATTTCTTTTTAATATTTTATTTCTTACTTTTATGTGTATGAGTATTGCCTGCATATATATATATATATATATATATAGATAGATAGATAGATAGATATAGATATAGATATAGATATAGATAGATATAGATATATGTGCCATTTAGTGCCCATGAAGGTCAGGAGGCGTCAGATCCCATGGAACTGGAATTACAAATGGTTGTTAGTTACCATAAGGGCACTGAGATTTATAACTAGTTTCGCTGGAAGAGAGTCAGCGCTCTTAACTCTTGGACATTTCTACATCCCTGTATCCATGCTTCTAAACTTGATATGAGTGCAGTCAAAATACTGATATTAGCAAAAGTGTGCTTTTCACCAATCACTATCTCCCTGAAATTTATATTACTTGTATTACTTCACTACATTTATTTTCATGGTGTAGTAATATAATTCAAAGAAACAAACATGAAATACACAAGTGATATTCATTGTGTCTAATTGGAAGTGGAAGAACTAGTGGTGACATGACATTTCACATACACATGCACATGTGTGTATGTGTGTGTGTGTGTGTGTGTGTGTGTGTGTGTGTGTATGACCCAGAATCAGGTTACCCCAAACTCAAATTTCAACATGGTAATGGTTTCATGAAGCTTTTAAGAGTAACAGAACAAAGAAATAAATCACAAACCAAGAAATCCATGACGGCATGATTCTGAAGTTGTATCATCCCAAACTCTGCACAACATTGAAATTCTAATTGATCAGCCTTTATAGTTACCATTTCTTTCCAGAATTCCTCATTCACCCTACTTCAATAAAATCATATCCTTGACCAATGCAAGCTCCTAGCTCTTCTCTCCTTCCTGCTACTCTGTCTCACTATCCACAATTAGTATTACTGGAATTTAGCTGTGCAGTTCCATGTGCCTCATATTGTTGATCAAGAATAAGAAATTTCCTTGCAAAACAACTTTGCGGAAAGAGATCTGCACAGCAGAACAGCTCAACTACACTGAGGACAAGAAGCAAGGAAATTCTTGATTATATTTTTCATGCAGTGTGTGAATTTATGGAGACATTATCAGAAGGGACTGTAGATTAAGAGACCTTGGAAATGGAAGCATAGCATGAAGCTCTTTTTCCTTAAAGCTTCTGTAAGCTTCTTTTGCATTGCTATGACCTAATGTGTTTGTTATGAGAAATGCAAAGTTAGTATTTCTGAGAGGCCACAAACACTGGAGCTTTAGTGCTCTTTAACTGCTCATTTCCTGCTAAGGCACTCCCTTAAATGCCTGGGAAGCATACCTCATTGAGCATGGGATACTTTCCCTGTTAGGCACAAAGGAAGCACCTCAAAAGTTTCTTCCACCTTGAGGCCATGCGTATGGTTTAATGGAACTCTGATCACTTTTCCTGGAAGAGGGAGCACTTCCCATGTTGCACTGCAACCACAAAGACCCCAGAATGTGCATTCTGTGCTACAAGCTGGACAGGTTCCAAACACCTGGAACTATCCTGCCTATAATCCGTCCTTTCTGAAGGCGTCAATATACAATGAGAAAATTATAAAAACTAATGTACTCATCATGTTGCATGTTTACCAATATCTTTGAACAAATGACCATAGGTTTTTCTACTTGAAGTCAACAGGATATTCCAAATACGTTTCCAAGGTCATATACAATGTCAATAACTGGCTGAGGAATTTCATTCATTCGTAATTGTATAATCAAAGAAATTACCTGTCCCTTACAAAATAAAATAAAGAATAAAAAACAAAGATCAGGGCCCTAACAAACCAATTCCTTTTTTAAAATTTTTAAATGTTACTTATTTTTATTTTATTTTATTTTATTTTATTTTATTTTATTTTTCTTCTCCATTTTTTATTGATGTTTTGTGTATTTCATACATCATTTTTCAATTCAGTTCAGGCATATTCCCCTCCTTTCCCTTCCCCCCACCCCACCCTACCCCACCCCACCCCAGACCATGCATTCTGCCATAACTGTCCTGCATCTATATCTGTTTAGAGGGTGATTTTGTTTCCTATTGATTGTCTGAAGGGCATTTTATCTTTTTCATGAATAATTTTAAAAAAATAATAGGAATTTGTGTATTTCATATATAACATTTCAATCCTTGTTAATCACATATATATCCCCTTCTACATTGGCACCCTCCCACAGCACACCCTACTGAGATTCACATTTTCTGTCATTTGTGCTAAGGCCACATTTATTACCTTTTGATTTCCTGGGTCCCTGTTGCATGAGGGAGCTTTGTTAATGAGAGTTAAGTGATTAAGTAGTGTCCTCATGTCCCCTTGTCCTATGTTGTGTGAGCCTTAGGCATAGAGATTGCATTGTAGATGTGCTTCATAGGGGTGGGCAATTCACAATGCCTGTGTGTGACCAATTGTGGTACTCTGTAATAGTCTTCATCTGGTGCAAAATAAAGTTCTTTGAAGGGTTGTGTCTGGGATGCTTACTGTAAATAGGAGGATACAGATTTTGCACTTAGAAAGAAGTTATATCAGCGAAAGGATGACAGCCTTTGGAATTACTATAATTCCAAAGCTATGACACTTCCAGCCACGTTTCTTCACAGTGAGTGGACTTTAAGTCCAATTAGATAGTACTTTATTGCTCCCAAAATAAAAGTACCACTACCACACATGTTCTATGCTATGTGAACATTTGGTCTTAAACCTGGCATTGAACCCCCTACTGGTATTTTGCCCTTAGCAGCTAGCACAGCACTCTACAAAGCTATGAGAGCTAGCCTTCAAGGGAAGAGCTTCCAGGTCAGTTCCAGCGCCAATGCTCTAAGACCAGTCTCTGAAGTTTGTCCTGTCTTTAACAATAGGGTCTTAACTTCAATTTATTGGCAGTAATCAAGGGGTGTTGCAATACCTGAACTACCTGCCATAGGCAACAACTGGAAAGAAGGTTTCTCACATCTCACTGGATTTATAGTAGAGATGCAGGGAAGAATCAACATACATAAATCAATAAATGTCATAAAGCACCTAAATGGACTGTAAGACAGAAAAACACATAATCATCTCAATTGATGAGGAAAGGCCTTCAGTAATATCCCACATGATTTCATGTTTAAAGTTCTAGAAGGAAATGGACTGGAGGGAACTTTTCTCAATGTAATTAAAGCCATATACAGCAAACCCACAGCCAACATCATTGTAAATGGACAAAAATTAAGAAGCTTTCCCCTTAAATCAGGAACCCAGTAAGGCTGCCCCCTATCTCCACTCCCTTTCAATATGATGCTTGAAATTCTTGCTAGAGCAGTAAAACAAAAGAAGGAAATTCAAGAAGTATTAATTGGCAAAGAAGTCAAAATATCCCTTTATGCATATGACATGATATTATACCTAAGAGATGCCAAAAATTCCACCAGAAAAATAGAAAAAGTTAACATTTTCCGTAAAGTGGCAGGTTACAAAATTAACTTAGAAAAAGCAGTAGCCTTCCTATATGCCAACAAGCAATTGGAGAAGGAATACAGCAAGACCTTCCCATTCACAATAACCTCTGAACAAGCCTGAGCAAGGGCACTACAGATCTCTACAGTAAAAATTTTAAATCCTTGAAGAAGGAGATTGAAGAAGACACTAGAAGATGGAAGGACCCTCCATGCTCATGGATTGGAAGAATTAATATTTTAAAACTGGCCTTCCTAGCCAAAGTTCCTGTTTTATTTGTTCTATTGCTGAGGCTTTTCCCCATCATTCCCAGTTGGCTTTAGTGTTTCAGTTCCTTCTTCATTTCACTCTGAGTTTTCTTTTCAGTCTCTTTTGTGAATACAGTCAGATGTTTCTCCATTCATTCTTATAGTTGTTTCATTTGTTTGTGTATTCTTTAAAACCTTTGAATTCTTTGATCACCTTTATGATTGTTCTTTTACATTCTGTGCCATGGATTATCTCTCAGGGTTCCTCATTATAGAACCCTTTGATCTGACTGGTAGTATTTAGTGGAGACACATTAAGTTTTTCATATTGTTATTTTTACATTGTGATTTTGACATGTAGATTGTTTTCCTTGTCTGTGATTCTGGTATGGAACTCATATCTTCCTTTGTTGAGCTGAAGGTTGACTTTGTATTATTGATACACCTAGGGTATTTTATTTATTTATTTATTTTTGTCTTTTTCGAGACAGGGTCTCTTTGTAGCCCCAGCTGTCCTGGAACTCACTCTGTAGACCAGGCTGGCCTTGAACTCACAAAGATACACCTGCCTCTGCTTCCCGAGTGCTAGGGTTAAAGGTGTGCGCCACCATGCCCGGCTACACCTTGGATGTTTTATAATTGGGTATGAAAGCCTGGATGTCTAGGCTTCATGTTCTCTCCTTTCATTTTGTATTGTAAGATTGTAAGGACCAGATTGTTTTAGCCCAGTTAGTCAGGAGCTTTCACAGAGGCCCAAGTCAAATATCAATCAGATATTCTCAGCCTTTCTCTTGGCCCCTACTAACCAGCAGGCACAACACAGTTTGGGAGACTTGCTAGGTAGAGGCTTGAGTCAGGTGCTCTTGGGCATTCTACACCTGTCTGGGTTCTTACCAAAATGTAGGTAGGTCTAACCCTGCAACCAGTGAGAAGGGCTTCAGATGATCTCAAGGGTGTGGGATGGACAAGGTGCAATTTGGGAAGCTCACCACCAAGCATAGGCTGGATTCAGACACTCACAGTCAGGCCAAAAATACCCAGACTCCTGTACCATGTCATGAACTAATTTAGGTAATTTCAGGGAGCAATTATATATATATATTATAATATATATCATATATATATATTATTATATATTATATTATTTAGGTAGTAAATAATGAAGATGATTGAATTATAATCAATTTTGAAAAACAAATGTGATACTCCACAAATTGATTATTTCTTAGAGAAATTTAGAAAAATATGTACTAAAATATATAACTATTGTTCTATCTAATATTCTTTTAGAAGTAAGGATTAGACAAAATAGAGGCTAGATGGGTTGTTCAGTGGTTAGTACCACTACCTGGTTTCACGGAAGGCCCTGGTTTGGTTTCTAATAGGCTCATGTAGCTAAAAAGTGTCATAATTCCAGTTTCAAAGCATCTAATGCCCTCTTTGGCCTGTCTTGAGGGCAAAATTACATTGAATGACATGGATACACAACAGGAATGTATTAATATAAATGCAGGCAAATCATTCACACACATAAAAAAGAGCACTTTAAAAGTAAAACCTAACATAGGAATTTATTACAAATTCCAAATTCAAATTCCACCTATTTCATGTTACCAACAACATTTTATAGTTTCCAGCATTTACTTTTTTAAAAATAAAATGTATTGGGGGCTGGAGAGATAGGACCTAGGCGGTTAAGAGCCACCGACGCTCTTGCAGAGGACCCGGGTTCGATCCCCAGCACCCACATGGCGGCTGAGAACCGTCTGTAACTCCAATTCCAGGAGAACTCCAGTTCCAGGGGAATCTGAGACCCTCTTCTGACCTCCGCGGCATTGCACGACACGGGTGCACAGACCTGCATGCAAACAATACATTCATACACATACAAAAATAAATAATAAAAAAAAAAATAAAAAAAATAAAAAATAAATAAATAAAAATAAAAAAATAAAATGTATAGTTTGGCGACATGGGATAAGGATTGAATGTCAAGCTCATATTACAGCAACACAGAAATTTCACATTGTTCTTCATGTTTGGTAGTACAGTTTTGTTAGTAAATAATATTCAAATGTATGGTAGACTTATATGCATGCATTTTAAAATGCAATTACATATTTTTAATTTGAGAGGATTATTTTAGTTTAGTTATTAAAGTATTTTATTTCATAATTTTCTATAAATTTACACAATTATCAAATTCATCTATTCAGATGAATTTTCTTTTTATTGTATAAAATATTTTGACTTCACTTGTTATTCTACACTGGTATAATAATCATATAGATTTCCAATGTATTTCTGCAAAAAATATATATTTCCCATATATTTTTGCAAAGAGATCTAGAAACGTTGATTTGTTGAATTTTAAAGAATGTATGTCATTGAGCAGGGGGTCTTTTTTGAAATAAGGTCTCCTGAGCCCCAGAGAGCCTGGGACTCACTATGTAGACTAGGCTGTCCTTGACCTTATGGAGACCTGCCTGCCTTGAGATTGCTGAACTGAAGGCATGTGCCACCAGGCCCAGCATTAAAATGCCTTTTAATAGAAGTGCCTTCATTTTTTGTCTGATATTTTTCTTACTTGTGTTTTCTATAATAACAGTTACTTTAAAATTAAATTTTAGGGACCTAGAGATATAGCCCAATGATCAAGAGCACTTGCTGTTCTTGAGGAACAAAGTTTGTTTACAAACACCAACATAGGATAGCTGTATTTCATATCCAAGGGATGCAACCCCTCTTCTGTCTTCTACAGGCTCCTCTATGCACACAGCAAACTCTCAGATAGGTCTACACACACACACAAACACACACACACACACACACACACACAAATTAATAATTACAAACAAATCCTGGGCCTGCGAGATGGCACAGCATTTAAGAGCATTAACTGCTCCTACAGAGGAGCTGGGTTTGATTCACAGCACCCACATGGCAGCTAACAATAGTCTGTAAGTTTTGTTCCTGGGAATTAGATGCCTTCTGAGCTCCACAGGAATTCATGACATGAGTGCACTTACACACATGTAGGCAGTACATTCATACATGTAAAAATATTAAACAAAATATTTTTAAAAAATCTTAAATAGGGGGCTAGAGAGATGGCATAGCAGTTAAGAGGACTAACTGCTCTTACAGAGGACATAGGTTTGAATACCAGGACTTACACGTCATGTTGCCTAATGACCATCTGCGACTCCAGTTCCAAGGGATCCAACTTCTGATCTCTGTAAGGCACAGGTGGACTTACACACATGCAAGCAGTGTATTCGTACAGATAAAAATAAAATAAAATTTGGAAAAAATTATATAAAACCCTTCATCTGAAATCATTTTAAAGTCTTTTTCAATATACAGGTGTTCCATTTGGTCTATTAATACATATTTTCAGTTATATTATCAAACTTGTATAACTGATGTTCACACTATTTATGAGGAGTATGATGTTCACAGATTGACTCACCTAAAATTAGTTACACATGAGAATCATTAATTATCTAGAAATTGGAACTTTTTAGCTTTGCTGTTATCAATGTAAAATGAGGCAGCTTGGGTGAGGAGAGAATCAGCTTGGTGATGCATGATGGATTTAAATATGGCCCAGTATTTAAAATCCTAATATGTATTCAAAACAATTACAAGTAGCCTGAAGGAGATTCTTGTATGCAAGTATTTAATGAAGTACCATACATATAGTCAAAAGATAGAAATAAATAAAATACATATTAATAGATGAACCATAAAATGTGGTTCTGATCCATGTTAAACATAAATGAACTTGTGGGGCTGGAGAGATGAGTTACTGGTGAAGTACTGCAGGGTACTGGGGGTACCCTGCAGACAACACAGATTTAGTTCCCAGCTCTCATACGCAGGCAACACCATTCCTTAACTCCAATTACAGTGGATCCAATCACTTCTTCCAACCTCCACAGGCATTGCATGCATATGGTGTAACTATATGCATGCGGACAAAGGACTCATACACATAAAATAAAAATAAAGGTATTAAAAGTAACAAACAAAAAGCATGAATAAACTTCAAGAACTGTATCTGTGGTGAAACTATCTTGAATCAAGTAATCCATTTTGTATGGTTCTACCTCAGTAATGTATCTAAGTGTCTAATGTTTACAAAGTTTCTATTTTGGATTTTGGAAAAATTAAACATATAAAGAATTTATGATTTACAATATTGAGAAAATAATTATTGCCAATGGAGAGTACACTTAATTACATTTCACTAAACTAAATATACCACAATATAGTAACATTTTCAAATGAGAAAAATAATATTTTATTGTGATCATACTTCATATAGGCTCAGAAAAAAATATATCCATGAGAGAGAAAGGATGGAAAGGAAGGAAAATATATGAATGCAATGATTTTATTTATTTACTTACTTACTTACTTATCTGTTATGTATTCATTTATTAACAGTTTCTCAGATAGCCTAAACTGTCTTTGACCAAGTCTTCTATCCAAGGTCATCAAGCCATTTAAACAAAGTGGACCTTAAATTTTTGTTCCACCTCCTTTACCTAGTGTTCCTATAAGAAGATTACAACAGCATGCCCACCTTTATGTAGTGATGGTTGTTGAAACAAGGCTTTACACATGCTAGGTGAACTCTGTCAACCAAGCTACATATCTACCAATACAATGTCTCCTAAAAGATTTGGCAATATCTGGAGACAGTTTAGATTATGATAATACAGGAGGGGGGTAGGAAAAATGAAGGATGCTCAATCTAGAATGTGTAAATCAGAGACAGTGTCATAAATCTTACAATATAAACTATGTCCCACAGCAAAGAAATATAATGCCTTAAAATTTTCTATACTGGCTAGTGGAGCACTTGAAAGTTATTTTGCAGCTACCCAGATAGCTTTTAATGGTTTTTGGAAACAATGAAAAAAGCTTAAGTTCAGTATGGTTTAGGGAATTATAATTCACGATCAAAAAAGTCTTAAGGGACTTTCTCCAATACATATATAAAATCTTCTAAGCAGCAGGGTGAAAAACAGTTTTAAAAAATGTGTATTTCATACTGTGCAGCAGTGGCAGCCATATGCCTGTATATCCCAAATCTAATTGGCTATTAGCTCTCTCCTTGGAGGAATAACCCACGGCTGATGCCACAAGCTTACATCCTCTAGTGGTTAGGAGTTGTTATAAGCCACAGTAAGACCCTGTCATATTTTACAGACAAAACGTAATTCATGGATTAACATACCATCCAAACATCTGTGACTATAACAAAGTAACCTACCATAACAATTAGTACTGTTTAAATACTTATATATCTAATTGCTTGTGCTTCATTAGTAGGATTGAAAGGTTATTCCTGGACAAACTGTCAGCCCCTGAAAGGAAACAGCCAGAATTGACCAGAGTCCAAGACAACAACTCCAGAGAAAGTAGACTGCTTTGCTTCTCGTCCACTTGTGCCCCTTTTCTAAGCCTAGGGAACAATATACGGAAGAGGAGGCATAATAGAGTGATAGAAAGTAAGGGTTGTGATTTGGGTGAATGACGAAACTACAGCAACATAGTCTGGACACTCATCTGATCAACTTGATTGAACATACAAGCCCCTCCTGCTGGATGGTGGGACCCATGGGCTGTGTGGGTTTGGGCAGAACTGCTTGCAAATTGGTTTTACATGAAGGATGCTTGTACTCATAAATTATTACTTATTGTTAAAAAATGAAAAAAATAAAGAAGTAATTAAAATAAATAAATGTAAATTAAAAATGTGTATTTCATGTTTATCAAAAGATAATAATGCATGCACACTTTCTAATTAATAAGGTAGTAGCAATTTTTTCAAATAAATCATAAAACTGAAGATAGTGAAAAGTTACACCCAGCAATAAAAGGCGTAAAGAAAGATTTTTTTCACAGAATCCAATTTATAATTAACTTCAATTATCTAATTTACTAAAAATGCTAGAAATAATTAAGGAAAGAGTGAGATAAAGGAAGGAGAAGGAAGGAAGGAAGGAAGGAAGGAAGGAAGGAAGGAAGGAAGGAAGGAAGGAAGGAAGGAAGGAAGGAAGGAGAAAGAAAAGAAAAGAAAGATAAATAGAAAGGAAAAATTAGTAAGACTAGGAAAGCTTTTCTTCTATTTACTGTCAAAGCAAAGGCCTATTCATCCAGAGTACTACCCATATAGAGCATAGACAGGTGTCTATCTTACATCTCTCTTACAATGAAAAGCTAGAGTGGCATGGTTTAGTCCTTTTCTTTAAGACCATGCTGTTTACTTTGTGATACAAAAAGTACCCTGTGTACTTAAGCTTCTCATGAAGCAAAGCTCAGCATGACTTCCTACTGAGTTTTACTTTAGGGTTGCAAAAGCAAATTCAAAGATGCCTTCTACAAAGTAAATAAGGACTGAGTTACAGGACTTGGAAAAAAGGCTCAGAGAGAATGCCAGCTCCTCAGGAGGGCTAGCATATCACCGGATAGATGTGAGCTGTCCAGATGTGGAGCTGATAGTGCCAATCTGAAAGAGACTACACAAATTAGAGTAGATGGGAAAGAGCTGCCAGGCACTTTTGTTCCCTGAAGACTGAATTCCTGAAACAGCAGGAATCTCTCCTGCATTCACTTGTGCTCAGTCCCACATACACAGTTAGATGATGGCAGTTCATTCCCATCTTAGCATGTTCAATAAACCTGTAAATTCTAATACCATCCATTGACTGCTATAAAGTGATTTTCCCTGAGTAGAAATCACAATATTACTGAAAAGAGTCATTTTATGTTTGTAAAACTTCATTCCTTTGAATTATTTGCAATACTGTACTTCTGAGGCTGAATATCTATAGCAAGAATAGTAGCTCTATTGTGAGCCACTCTCCTTGGGTAAAGATGATTTAAATATAATAGAATCTTAACAAGAATTCCAGAAGATAGTATTAATGTTTCCTTTCACATTAAAAGAAATGTTTAAAATTTGGGAGGTAAAAAGATAAGAAGCCTATTCATAATTAGACCTACCTCAACCACAGATTTCTTAAACTCTAAAATTGATTTCATTTTACATTAAAATATCAATCTTACCAGTTCTTACTTTAGTTTATACCAAGCAATTGTTATTTGAGAGATAGGCCTAAAAAAATCAGCAACACAACAATAATGAGATTTAATATAGATGTAAATTATTCAAATGGTTTGACTCAATTAGATAGGTAAGAAATATTTGAATGCCAACTCTGTCAAAGAGTATTTAAGTGTCTCACAAGTACCACCAAATAGAGTGTCAGTTCTATGTCATGGTGCTGTGACAAAAATGCTTGATAAAAGCAACTAACAAATGGAGAGTTAATCATGCTTCACAGATCCAGGGTAGGATGAGCCATGGCAGGGAAGCCATGGGAGCGGAGATTGTGGTAACTGGTCACAGTGTCTCTGTAGGCCAGGAGCTTGTGGTAACTGGTCACATTGTCTCCATAGGTCAGGAGCTTGTGGTAACTGGTCACATTGTCTCCATAGGCCAGGAGCTTCTGGTAACTGGTCACAGTGTCTCCGTAGGCCAGGAGCTTGTGGTACCTGGTCACATTGTCTCAGTAGGCCAGGAGCTTCTGGTAACTGGTCACATTGTCTCCATAGGCCAGGAGCTTGTGGTACCTGGTCACATTGTCTCCATAGGCCAGGAGCTTGTGGTACCTGGTCACATTGTCTCCATAGGCCAGGAGCTTGTGGTAACTGGTCACATTGTCTCCATAGGCCAGGAGCTTGTGGTAACTGGTCACATTGTCTCCATAGGCCAGGAGCTTGTGGTAACTGGTCACATTGTCTCCATAGGCCAGGAGCTTGTGGTAACTGGTCACATTGTCTCTGCTTGTGGTAACTGGTCACATTGTCTCCATAGGCCAGAAGCTTGTGGTAACTGGTCACATTGTCTCCGTAGGCAAGGAGCTTGTGGTACCTGGTCACATTGTCTCCGTAGGCCAGGAGCTTGTGGTAACTGGTCACATTGTCTCTGTAGGCCAGGAGCTTGCGGTAACTGGTCACAGTGTCTCTGTAGGCCAGAAGCAGAACCAGATCATTGCTGTTGCTCATTTCTCCATCTCCTATTTCATTCCATCTAGGAATGCATCCTGCAATGGCACCACCAATGTTAGGTTACTTCTTCGGCCTCAATCTAAACTGGAAAATTCCTCATAGATATGTCCAAATGGTTGTCTCCTTGGCAAAGGTAGATGGTTTCAAGTTGTCAGTGAATATTAACCATCACATAGTGCTCCATCTTTCAACACATAGGTTCATGGTCACCTCATAATGCAAAATAGGTCTAATTCAACATCAAACATTCTTATATTTCGTTAAAAACTCCAAGCATAGGATAAATCTCAAAATAGAATAAGGGCTTGTCACAAGAATTGTTTTCTTTTTTTTGATCCCCTGCTCTTCCCCCCACCCCACCCTACCCATCCCAGATCATGCATCTGCCATAACTTTTCTGCATCTTTCTTGTTTTTGTTTTTGTTTTGTTTCATTTTTTTTAACAATAAGTGCAGATCTGTTGAGTACAATAAGCATCCTTCATGTAAAACCAATTTGCGAGGCAGTTGTGCAACCCTACACCCAAATCATCACCACACAGCTCATGGGTACTCACCATCCAGCAGGGGGGGGCTTGTATGTTCAATCAAGTTGATCAAATGAGTGTCCAGTCTATATTGTTGTAGTTTCACCATTCACCCCAATCGCAGCCCTTACATTCTACCATGCCCCCTCTTCCGCAGATTGTTCCCTAGGCTTAGAAAAGGGGCACAGGTGGATGAGAAGCAAAACAGTCTACTTTCTCTGGAGCTGTTGTCTTGGTCTCTAGTCAATTCTGGCTGTTTTCTTTCATGGGCTGCCAGCTTGTCCAGGCATAACCTTTCGATCCTACTAATGAAGCACATGCAATTAGATATATAGATATTTAAACAGTATAATATATAGCCTTTTGATCCTACTAATGAAGCACATGCAATTAGATATATAGGTATTTAAACAGTACTAATTGTTATAGTAGTTTACTTTGGTATAGACACAGATGTTTGGATGGTATGTTAATCCATGAATTACATTTTCTTGTGTTAAGTATGACAGGGTCTTCGTGTGGCTTATAACATCTCCTAACCATTAGAGGATGTAAGCTTGTGGCATTCTATGCAGCAGTGGCAGCCATATGTCTGTATATCCCAAACCTAATTGGCTGTTAGCTCTCTCCTTGGAGGAATAACCCACGGCTGATGCCACAAGCTTACATCCTCTAAAGAATTGTTTTCATTTATAGGACATAGTTTACCATTTCCAAGCATGGGATCCTGAAAGAAAAAGGGTTTTCATTACTAAAGCTGCATTGGTTTCATGATTCGCATAATGAAATGCTTTCAAAAGACCTGAGGTCTTTTATTTTTTAAGCGATGTGTGCACCACTTGGAAGAATAGTAAAGGGGTAGAAATGAAATTGGTTTCTAGTACTATGTGATAGTGTTGGTAATACTCTTCTCAACTGAAATCGTGTAGTGTATTCACAGGTGTTTACGAATAGCTGTACTGCATGACTTTCATATGAATAGGCATACAAACAACACCACATTTCCACGCCCACAATACCTTCATGAATTCTTTGTAATTGATACATGAAATCATGTGATGTGTATTATTGGCACAGATTGTAATTTATGATATAATGAAAAGTAAGCATTTAAAGTGTGCAGTGAACTTCCATGTAACCACAAAATCACATCAGCACAATGTGTCCAATCTACAAATCTGTTCTCATTCATCACTGAACAAATCGTAACTCAGATTCTCAACAGTGCCCTTTAAGTGGATAGCTCTAATCACCAGGAGCCATCTGTCCCCCCATTAGACATCTCTAGTAAGAAAGATTGAAACAAACATACATAATCTCTTTGTCAGAAGGGTATTGATTCATTTCATTCAAATATTCATTCATTTGGATCTCTGAAATCACATAAAATGGATACACTTCAATAGTTGAACAACCCTAATCATTTTAGAATTTTATTTAAACAATCATATTATAACGTTAAAAATGGAATTTCCATGTTAAAATATCACTATATTTTGATGCTTTTTTGGTATCTCAAGTTTCATTTATGTTGCTTTGATGCTACGTGTATTCTAAGGTTCAACTTAAAATTTAAAAAAAATTGGAAGGTTAAAAATGATCAAATCAAATTTAAATTAAGAAAATTTAAATTCGACATGTATACTTTTTCTTTTTATTGCATTTTTAATTGGTTCATACATGATTATTCAGTCAGTCTTAATCACCATTATACATATTTCTCCCTTGGCACCCTCCCACAGGCCCTCGCCCTGTGAGTTCACATTTTCTGTCATTTATGCTAGAGTTCATTGTGGAAATTTCTCTCCCCACACACTCCTCTGTGCCAGCTCATGCTCTGAGCTCTAGTTAGACTATCCAAGGCCTCTTTTCTTTTTTTGGTCTTTTTGACACAGGGTTTCCCTTTAGTCCTAGCTGGACTGGAACTCACTATGTAGATCAGGCTGGCCCTTAACTCACAGAGATCCACCCTCTTCTGCCTCCCGAGAGCTGGGATTAAAGACATGCCTCACCACGTCTTGCTCCAAGGTCTCTTTTCTAAAAAAGGCCAGGTCTTTCTCACCTGACTGCCATCTGCTGCCAATATTTCCTCAGCCAATGTTGGGCTCTGCTGCCCTTTTCTGCAGTTATGCCCTGGTTTTTGTCCAGCTGAGCTTGTATTGATCTTGTACATACTGATGCCAATGATGTAGGTTCAGGTGGAATAATTCCCAAGAACTTGTAGGATTCATTTCCATTTGTTCTTACATCACCTCCCTGGCTCTTACAATCTTTATGCCCCATCTTCTGCAAGGTTCCCTGAGCCCTGGGTATGTGAAACTGAATATTGGCAGCCTATCCACTGAAACACACTCTGTAGACTCTGAAATTTCATGGTTTGGCCTTTTAGGCCCTTTTGGGTTCCTGGTACCCTGTTGCATGGAGGACCTTTTGCATTAATTTCAGAATATAAAATCTGTCTTCATTATTGAAGATTTTATGTGGTTTTATTTTTTTTAACTAATGTAATGGTAACCTCAGCACATTTAAGTTAAAAATGGGTTTGGAGTGGTTGCCTCAGTGGTTAAAATCACTGAATAAACTTGTAGAAGACTCACGTTCAGTTCCCAATACCCACATGATGGCTAACAACTGTTACTCTACATAAGGAGATCATAGCTGTCTTCTGACCTCTTCAAGTAGTGCATGACATGGGTACATGTACATAAATACAGGCAATACACTCATATACAAAAGTAAAAATAATAAATAAAATGTATTTTTAATTTTTAATTTATTATTTTTTCAGATTTAAAAAGTCTGAAAATAAACTATATATTAATTTCAAAACACATTTAAGGACTTACAGTTTAACAGTAAGCTTGCACGAAGGTGAAAAGACATTTAAATTTACAAACCTAAAGTACATAAAATCTTGAAGCTTGTTTTGATGTACTTTCCAAAAAGGTTTATTATCTTCCATAAATCTCAGGACTAAGGAAAATAGAGAATTAAACTTTAAGCTATATCTACAGTGATATCAGGCAAAGTGGTAGTATTTTTACTGACAAATCACCCACCTTACATATAAGGATTTGGTGCTAGGATTCACAAATGAGGGGCATCATATGTCGTTTGTTTTTCAGGTACTGTGTTATTTCATTTAGCATAATAGCTTCTAATTCCATCCATTTACTAGCAAATTTCATAATTTCTTTCTTTCTTTCTTTTTTCTTTCTTTTTTGACAGGGTCTCCCTATAGCCCCAGCTGGCCTGGAACTCACTCTGTAGAGCAGACTGGCCTTGAAATCACAGAGATCCACCTGCCTCTGCCTCCTGAGTGCTAGGATTAAAGGCCTGCACCACCATGCCTAGCAGATGCCATCTTTCTTTACCACTCTACACAACTTCATTGTGTAAATGTGCCACATTTTCACTAGCTACTCATCAGTTGATGGACAGTTGACTTGCTTCCAGCTAGCTCTTCCCTATTGTGAAAAGAACTACAATAAACCTGGTTGTGTATATATCTCTCCACTAGAATGTATCCTTTGTGTGTATACCCAGGAGTGGTTTATTTTTAGTCTTTTAAGAGTTCTCCACACTGCCTTCTATAGGGGTTACATGAATTTACATTCCCACCAACAGTGAATGAATGTTCTCTTTTCTCCACAACCTCTCCAGCATTTGCTTTCTTGAGCATAGCCAGTCTTAACAGGATAAGATTAAATCATAAATTGGCTTTAATTTGCATTTCCTTAAATACTAACAATGCTGACCAGATTTTAAGATGTTTCTCGGCCATCTTTACTTTTTCATTTGAGAAGTCTCTGTTCAGATAATTACTCCATCTTTTGATTGAGTCATTTGTTTTCTTGATCCTATTTTATTAAGTTATGTACTCTGGATGTTAAACCTCTGTCAGATGCATCACTGGTAAATATTTCCTCCCACACTATGTTTTTTCTCTTCACTTTTTGATTGTTCACTTTTCTATACAGAAACTATTCAGTTTAATGAGTTCCCACTTGTTATTGATCTTATTTCTTGTGAAAACACTGCCAATACCATTATCCTGGGATTCTTCTCCTTCCTCTACACCTAGGATATATATGCTTGCTCTTTTCATGCTGTCCCACATTTCTTGATTTTTCCACTCCTCTACGTTTTTAAATTTTTCATTTTTTTTTGTCTTTTTGAGACAGGGTCTCCTTGTAGCCCCAGCTGTCCTGGAACTCGCTCTGTAGACCAGGCTGGCCTTGAACTCACAAAGATCTGCCTGTCTCTGCCTCCCAAGTGCTAGGATTAAAGGCGTGCGCCACCACGCCCAGCAAATTTTTCATTTTTGATTGAGGGTTCCAATTCCCCCATGTTATCTTCCAGTCTTGATATTCTATTTTCTACTCCATTCATTCTGTTACTGAGGCTTTCTGCCATCTTTTCCCAATGGCTGGGTGTGTTCCATTTCCTTTTTCTTCAATGTTTCATATCTTTTGTGAATTCATTCCCAAGTTTATCATTATCTTCTTTTAGTTTATCCTTCTTTTAATTCTTAGATTTGATTTTGTGTTCTGTAAATTCCTTGAATTCTTTTATTATGTTTATAATACTTCTTTTAAGGTCTGGGTCCTGGATTACATCTAGGAGGTGTAAATTGTAGGAGTCCTCTACAAGATTACTAGTAGCTGAGACTTATTATTTGGGTTTTTTCATGTTATTGGTTCTTCATTGTGATTTTGGAATGTGGATTTCTTTTATTGTTTCTATCCTTTTATTATTGCATCCTGGGCCCAGGGCCAGGAAAGTTGGCCTAGAGCTCGGAGAGGGGCCTGAGGTGTTCCCTAGCTAATTAGTGGGGATTCTAGAATATCATCAGGAACCAGGCTGCATGGGCGTCTGTGTTTCTGTCTCACCTGCTGGGTTCCAAGTCATCCATTGGGATCCTGGCCTCTGGTGGGGGGAGGGCGGGGGGGGGCTCTGGCTCACCAGCTGTAAGCCATAGCCATAGCAGAGGTGCACCACCTCTGGGTAGCTAGGTAGGTAGGGCTCTGTCTCACTTGCTGGGAGCCAGAGATGGTGGCACCAGGATTCAGGATACAGGAGTTAGGCAGGAGTAGAGATGGAGCTGCAGTCCAGGTGAACCGTCCTCTGGGTCGGTAGTCAAGGTTGTGTGTTTCCAGCTGGGAGACCATGCCGGAGACAGAAAAGAGGCACACAGGCCCCTGGGTAGTTGGGTGGGGCTCTGTCTCACCCTCTTGGAGCTGGGTTCTGCGTGTCAGGAGCCAAGATGGCTGTGACAGAGCTGGAGCTTCTCAGAGCTGGGAGTTGGGCACAAGGCCCTAGCTGGAGCTGTAACCCAGGTGTAGGGGAATCTGTGTAGGTGTCTCATGCTCCTAGCTGAAAGCAAGGAAGCCTGACACTGAGCCAGAAGAACCAGAACTGTAGCTTTAGGATAGGCATGAATTATTCTTTAAAAGAAGTTAAAATTATTTACTTTAGCCCATGATTTTACTTTCAGTCTTGATATTTTCTTATGTTGGTATTCAGTTAGTGATATATATTTGAATATTAAATTAAAATGGTGTGTAATGTGGATCTTAACATGTCATAGGCAATTACATGAGAAATGTAGGCCAGGAATTTCAGGCTGTGCAGTAATGAGAATCTCCTAGTGATATATTCATCAAATTATATAAAAAAATAGCCATTTCCAGAATACACTTGGAGGATTGTCCTGGATTATTTGGGAAAATAGTAAAAGAATTTTTTTTTTTATGAATTTTGCAAGAGGAGAATTTTGCCCCCCTCCTAGTTACAGATGTAGTTTAAGGAGTTGGACATCATACATTCACATATAACTGAAGATGAATTTATAGTGATTAAAACACCTTATGAGTAGTAATTACACAAGTGAATTTGAACTAAAAATGCACATTTAATCTATTGACTTTATAATAAAATCCACCTTTCTGTAGGAATGTGACATCCAGCAGATCTTCAGATGTTTGTTGAAGAGTAATTAGATCAGTGATGGCAAGGGCACAGAACTGTCCTGGCATGTTCACCTGGAAAGAATGGTCCTAACCTGAGTGTTCTCTGTGGTTAACCATGCCTCTAAATTGTTTGATTTTCAATACCTACTTTAATTCTTTATGTACTTAAAAATGGAAATACAGTAATCCTTATCATTTCTTAAAATGTAATTTTTAATGTAAATAGGACTGTCAACATTTGACTTTACTAGACTATTAAATTATACAGTAAAGCTAAATTTTAAAATTTAAGTACACCAATAAAGGTTGGATACAAATTTAATGAAAATGGATAGATTATATTATAAGATTAATCTATAATTTTAGATAGATGGGCACACTGTTTAAAGAAAATATTCACTTATATGAAGAGTAAAGTTCACAATAAATTAAATAAAATTTTTGAAGTAGTTTGGTAGTTTGATTATTTCAGATAATATGTAGACTACCATGTCGTCACCATAAAATGTACAAAAGAATGTTTATACCTTTGCACACATTCGAAGATGTATTTTGATGGCTTGTATCTTATTAGTAGTTTTTGTTTGTTAGTTTGTTTTTGTTTAAGCAGTATTAATGTATTAATGAAAGTCATATTCTTGTATTTTTCTTGACTGTTTCTCCCTTGTATTTGCCCTTGTCCTATCCTTCTTGGCAAGATTTGGCATTCCATTCCAGGCTTCCAGGATCTTTTCTCAGTGTTTGTACAGCTTTAGCCTGTTGATAACCACCTTGCTTGGGCAAGTGCCCTCAGGAACAGTTGTGCCATTAGCCTCTTCCTTCTATAGCCACTCAATGAAGATGACACGTTTCTCCCTGTAACCCACTTTTCCAATCTGCTGACCATTATAGTGCCCTCATACAGCCAGGATTCTTTGAAATGGGTATACAGTGAACATTTTATTTCTGTTTCAGCTCTTTAGAAAGGGGGCAGGACATAATCTTCCTCCAAATGTGATAAGTGCATTGAAATACCTTTTAAAATTCTTGCTTGGTGAGAAGACACAAGGCAATTAGCAAAACTTCCTTTTGGCAGCTATGGCTTCTGTGATACAAAAAAGCAGCATTTATTATAATGTCTTCATTAAAATGTGACATAACTTTTAATTAAATATTAGAGTATTCATATCTATCTAAACTTGTTGCAGTTTTTATCAGAATTTTTCTCCTATATAAGCTCCTTTGCCTGTTTTCTGATTTGACAGAGAGAATTGCCAAAATGAATTTCTTGGGGAATAAAAACAAGCTCAATGACCACTTTGCAACAAGTTTGCTGCTTCACAGCCCAGTGACTTCAGACTTTACTTCTCTGTTTCAGGGTGGACGTGAAGAGAGCTTTACTCCAGCACATCTTTGATTTAAACATTTTTCTAGGGCTAAGGATGTCTGAACAGGGCTGTTGGCTGTTTTAGAGTAACAAAAGTCCTATTATGCTATCCTTTCAAGCATGACTTCCTGGCTAAGGAGGAAAGAAATACTGCATTGTGGACACCTAATAGGAATTTTGATAGACCTTCTGAAGTATTCTTTTTTTAATTTCTGGAGAGAAGACAATCATAATCATTATTTAATAGAGGGATCGTTATTTGCTTAAAAGGAATAAAACCTGGGGAGCTGATTCAATTGGTAAAATTTTTGTTACACAGTTATAAATTTCACACACACACACACACACACACACAGAGCACAAAGAATTTAACTGGAGAGCCTCAGAAGGAGACACTGACATCAACTTCTGGACTACACACATACATGTACAGGCATGCACATCAACCAACTCACTATCCACACACTCCCATAAACACTCAAACATATATACAAATGCACAAACAAATACAAAGGAAGTGGACAAAATTTCTTTAATTACAAATGTTACACATAACTAGTAAATTGCTTAGAATCGATATACTCATCCTTAACAAATTAGACTCATTGTGACACCACAAAGATTGAATACAATATTAACTATATAACATATCCCCCAAATTCATATAAACTATAAAATTCCCAATATAAATAAGCATAAATACTCATACTCATCTTTCTTGTAGTTTACAGACAATTTGTAGCTACACACAGCTCACATAACATGCATATTGCTGGGTACTACCAATAGCACTTCTAAAACACATAAAAATACAAAAGCATTTATGTCATATTTTACTTCCTTGTTTGGAGCCTGAGTTACCTACAATTGTGAACGATCTGATAGATGTGGGTGCTGGAGAAAAAAACTGGTCTTCTGTAAAAGCAGAATAGACTCAAGCACTGAGTCATTTCTTCGTCCCAGTGAGGTCTATATTTGCTGATATTGTTGTGCGTGTGTGAGCCTTAGAGGGAGACACTGACATCAACTTCTGGTCCACAGATATACATACACAGGCATGTACAGAAACTATTCCTCTATTCACACACTCAAACATATTCAAACGCACACACATATACAAAGGAAGTAGACAATAATTTCCTTACTGAAAAATGTTACACATAACTAATAAATTGTTTAGAATTAATGAACTCATTCTTAACAAATTAATTTGGTCTGTGTGTATGTGAGTGTGTGTGTATGTATGAAGATGTGCTAACAGTGGCCAAGATGTGTAACAGAGAGCAATTACTTGCTTAGCATAAATAACGCACTGAACTTGTTCTTTTCCCTCTACCCCACAATAAGCAAAGAATATTTATGATATAACTGATTTCTGAAACACAGGATACAAAATTATGATTCTCATCATGACAGGACAGATGATCATGAAAATTTAACCTATTTTAATAATTTAATCCAGTATTGTATCTTTAAAGTCCATGTAGAATTCTTACCAGGCTGACAGGTTGTAATGCCTTATAACAAAATATTTCATTCGAATTACTCCTAGATCTTTTATTTAAACCTTGAAATAAAATCAATGAATACACAGCTGAGACTATTCATGCAAACATTGATCATAAAATGTTCGTATTGTTTGTTTGCTTTGAACTTCCTAGATATTGTGCTGTGTGCTTGGAATAAGATATCCAGCAGATAGGAAGTTTAGTAGAGCAAGACTATATTAAATAAATAATTTTATGAATGAATAATTCTACTCTTAACAAATCCTTCAATGTCCATGGGCTATGGATAATTGTAATGAGGATGCCATGGGGTGAATTTTAAAAAGTTGCATTTTTGAATTTAGGTTGTCTACAATTAATTACTTAATTTAAATTTATTACCCTTTTGTGTATCCATATTTTAGACATGAACAAAATCTTAAGCATTTATATAAATTCAGCTAAAATATAGTTAATGTATAGCAGTATTTAAACTTTGGATTTCAAAGATTTTATTTTTTCCAATAGTATGCTAAGTTTCCATATTAAAAGACAGGATCTGGAATATAATTAAGACATGTCAGCTGGGCATGGTGGCACACACCTTTAATCCTAGCTAGCACTTAGGAGGCAGAGGCAGGCGGATCTTTTTGAGTTCAAGGCCAGCCTGGTCTACAGAGTGAGTTCCAGGACAGCTGGTGCTACGGGGAAACCTTGTCTTGAAAATAGAAAAAAAAAAAAAAAAAAAAAAAAAAAAAAAAAAAAAAAAGACATGTCGACCTTGAGAAGATAAATATGTTTACCAGACAGATGGTTTCTTCCTGAGCCATAGTGTGAACTGAGATAAAAATGAACAGCACTTATCCCTCCAATATTTTGCATCTTATACTTCGATTTTGGCTTATTTTTCCACTACTTCTGTATTTTTATTTTTCAAAAAAATTGTCTTGATTATGAATTTTCAGTACTTTCTTGTATTCAGTACTGAAGGTAATGTTTTGATTATCTGACCATTTTCATAGATATATGAGATGGGTAAGAAGGCAAAATCTGGGCTGGAGAGATGGCCTAATGGTTAAGAGAACCGAATGCTCTTGCATTGGACCTGAGTTCCATACTCAGCACCCACATGGCAGCTGAGAACTGTCTTTAACTCCAGTTCCAGGGGAATCTGACACCCTCTTCTGACCTCCGCTGCGTTGCACCACACGGGTGCACAAACCTACATGCAGACAGTACATTCATACACATAAAAATAAATAAAAATTTAAAAAAATTAAAAAAGAAGGCAAAATCTGAGTTTATGTGCAAATTAATGTAATAGGATAAATAATGTAATCAGTGTGGCTGCACTACTGAAATAGAGCATTAGCATAAATTGACAGGGAGATTAGGGACTATTGCATAGACTTTAGGTTTTTAAAGATTGTTTATTATTTATTATTTTATGTCTACAAGTGTATTCCTTGCATCTAGTTAGGTACCTGCTGTGTAATGCCCATGGAGGTCAGAAAAAGATGTCCAATCCCTGAAACTGGATATACTATGGTCAATGCTAACCATCATGGAGGTGCTAGGAATCAAACCTGCCTCCTCTTCAAGAACAATCAGTGCTCTTAACTGCTGCTGAGCCATCTCTCCAGCCCCAGGTATTTAAAGATTTTAAGAGGAGAAATTATAATGGAATTGACTAAAAACATGCAGGATCTTATTTAGAACACTAAATTCCTCTTTTATGAACAACGTTGAAATCAAGTAATTACACCAGATTCAGTTACATCAACATCTGCTTAAGCAATAACAACAAAAGTTCTTATACTCTAGAAATTAGCTGTTTGTTTAATTTCTAGATAAGGTGAGATCATAGTGCACAGTAGCTTACTTTTTAGACCTGGGAATAGAAAAACTTAATGGAGCATATGAAATAACTATATAATAAAAGCTTAGGCATGGGAGAAACGGTTCTGTGGGTAAGAGCACTGAGTGACCTTGCAGAGGACCCAGGTTTAATTCTCAGCACCCACATGGCAGATAACAACCCCCCAAATTCCAGTCCCAGGGTATCTGATGCCCTCATCTGACCTCCACGGACTTTTCTTGACACTAATGCACTTATACTCCTGCAGGCAAAACACTCATACACATAAAATAATTTTTTAAAAAGTCTACAATCAGGTTCCATGCTTAGTTTGAATAAATTGCCATGTAATAAATCTGAATCTTAAAAGCTTAATTCATAGAATAAATAACTTCCAGTTTTTATGGTTGCCTTTCCCCAGAGTATCTAACAGTTTCTGTGATATATGATTGTTATGTTTAAAATGATACGTTAACAACTGAAATAGAACATCCCAACCATATGTCTATCATTACAGGTGAATCCTACCATGAAGAGAGGAGCAGAGAGAAATCAAATGTGTTCTCCCAATAATTATATCAATGGTTGACAAATACGATAGATGCAAGTTTACTTCTTCAAATGCTAGAAAATAAACATGGACATTTATTAAATATACACAATGCTAATGATTTTAAGTAAACAGTGTCCATTCAATACGAACATGTCCTTCACCAGGAGGCCTCTGAACATAAAAATCAGATATGAAATCCATTAATTGAAACATAAGAGCTTAAAACTATAAATTTGTGTCAGGTTATACCTTTAAAATTCGGCAAATTGGAGTTAACAGATCAAAATCAATTAGCTCTGATAATCTGTTCACAAAGTTGTAAATTCTGAATGAGAATTTATTACAAGATTGACAATTTAATTTAACAGCAGTACTTAAACCTTGATCAGACAACTCAACTTTCAGACTCTGGTCTATTACTTTAGCTTCTTGATGAAATGAAAAAAATTAATAATGTTGGCAATGAAGGACAATTTTATCTATGATTCTTATGCTTAACAGGAATATAAAATATTACAAATATATAAATTATATTAACACCAATTAGAATTTTGTCATGGTTAGTGAGATTTGACATTTCATAATTATATTAATGGCATTTTTATATTTGAATAAACTCAATGGAAATTTCCCTTAAATTCATATTTTTGAAGGTAACTCACTGATCTAGTCTCAATTTACTGTATTATGCAGTACTTTAAAGTTCTGTGGGATCTTTTGACATTCTGTGACTTGCCCTTTTATCACCTCACTACTAAGAAATGTTCCATCACCTCCAAATGACACAGCAGTACGGTTAACACCTGAGATCTTTTGCAATTGTGGAATATCCCATAGCTTCAGAAAGTGAGACAACATATTTGTGATGGCTCACTGTTAAATGTTAAACTTGTTTTATTTTAATGTTATGGATGTTCATTGGGAGTCTATAATAAGTGTAAACAACTTATTAACAGTGGATCCTCATAAACAAAGACTCTGTTTAGATGACAAATTTTTCCTGGGGCTCACATGAGAACAAATATGATTACATAATCAGAAGAAATTAATATAATGCCATCTTTGCTAGTGTTTTTAGAATTTAAATTCCTAAAATATCTTAAGAATTTAATGTATGTGACTTCTATATGATTAATTCCATGTATTTTTTTTAATTTACTCAAACTTTTATCAATATATTAATATTGTAGAATTGATATAGTATTATTTGTAGAAAGTTACTACAAACTTGAAAACATAGAAGATAGTTGACAGAGGAAAGAATGAGATATCGTTGCTACTTTAGTAAAATAAACCTAAGCAACACATTTATCTTAAAGATACATTTTATAGTGTTTTAGAGTTAATGTAATCAAAATACTTAATGTTTGAAAGAGTAAAATTTAGAACGATCTAATGGCTTGTTAAACTTTGGCTAATTTGTATTGGTTTTATCTAAGACTTGCCATCTAATTCTGCCCAATGTTACATTTTCATCATACTTTTAATTTTTAATTACTTCAAATTTTATAGCCCTTAATTTCTACAATTGTTAAAAAATGCATATATAAAATAAGATCTTTTCTTCAGTTTGTCTTTTTATTTTTACTTTTTATTTTATTTTATTTATTTCTGTATGTGTATGAATGTACTGTCTGCATGTAGGTTTGTGCACCCGTGTCGTGCAATGCCGCGGAGGTCAGAAGAGGGTGTCGGATTCCCCTGGAACTGAAGTTTTCCTGGAATTGGAGTTTGAGACGGTTCTCGGACGCTATTTGGGTGCTGGGGATCGAACCTGGGGTCCTCTGCAAGAGCGGTCGGTGCTCTTAACCGCTAGGCCATCTCTCCAGTCCTTTATTTATAAACGTCGTATGTGTTCATATATGCTTAAATTTTCATGCATTTATATATACATATAGTTGGATATAATAAAAATAGATGAATGATTTTCAAAGAAATTCATTGCACTTATTAACTGTAATTTATAATATCCACAACAATAAAATAAAATTTGCTTTATGCATTTAGTAATCATTTTGTAGAGCTGAAATGAGAATAGTTTCCTGTCTGTTTTAATGTGAAAGTTGCATATACAAACATGTTTTCTAATAGATGTCTAAGTAGGAAATGGTTTAGTTATTCTGATTGATTTTCTAGCTATTTTGAAATCATCCCTGGACTTTACAAAGCTTTCTAAAGAGGATTTATTTTAAACAACCCCTTAGGTTAAAATGGTTAGCAGCTGAATTAAGTGCTGTACCTTCAGTGACCTGAAAGGGGAAGGGAACCGGCACAAATAAATAATTTGTGGAAATGTACTTTATTCCCATTAAACGCAAAAAAAAATGAAGGCAAGTTTGGATACTGAACAGTAGAAATTTAGAACTGGTAGCTCTTTAAATAAAATTGAGGGCACTTTCTGTGTGTCAAGCATTTTGCTAAATACCTATTTCCTTTATTAAATTGTAATACCCCTATGAATGGTATGTGGTCTAATACAGGAATCATAACAATCTAATTTCATTTTCAACATAGGTCCTTGTTCACACATGTGCAAACTGTGAAGTATTGTTTACAAATAGCATCCTTACATATACAATCAATATAAGGTGGGGGTCCTTGTGCTGTGAAGAGGTATATTTAACACAACTTTCAGGGAGATTATCCCATAATTAGAAAGGCAGAGAGTAAACTCAAATGCAGTCAAGCAGTAGCAAATATTAGTATTAATGGCCATAAGCAAAACTTATGGAGAAGGTAGGCTGTACATGCCCTGTCTCATGGCAGAGGTGTCCTGATAGTATCTCTGTTCTGTATTTCTGACATCTGTAAGGAGGAAAGAATAAGTAAATATCTCTCCATATAGTTACTAAAGGTCTGTTAGTTGATACCCTGAATAGAGCAAGTTAATAGAACATGCAATAGAACAGTTGCACAGATTGCTAGAATTAGTAAATATATGTCTTTAGGAAATCTTCCATCTATATACTAAAGACACAAAGAGTTTTGAGTAGATTGAAATATAGCAATCTACCATGTGATATTTTGGGCACAATGTGCTGTCATCTCTTATCTTTCTATGAACATCCAGCCAGCTCATCAAGGGAATATCAAATGAACACACAAAAGAAATATTGCTGTCTGTAAGCTAATACGAATACCGTATGACATACCCAAACTATCACTCTGTCATTTAGGACTACTCTAAAATCTTAATAAATAATAGTCTGTTGTTTAAGTCAATCCATCCTTCTTGTTTTGTTAGTATGCTTATAGAAGACTAAGATCTGGGAGATCTCCCAAGATCACCTGAAGCACAGGCACCTGGGCGGGGCTAAAGAGCACCCCCCACCCCCACCTGCACCACCGCCAACTGGGATTACCAAGGCATCTGACTGAGGCAAGCAAAGCAAGCCTTCCACAGAGTGAAGAGGCATTTGGGACTCACATTGGAATACAGGCAAGAAGCCCATATGCCAGGAACATGAAGAAGAGACAATATGAGAAAGATGCTGGATAATCCCACACCAAGCTCTCCCAACCCTGTGGAAGATTCCTACAGTGGGATCCCCCTGGGGATGGCCCAGGACACAGATATCAGAAACACAATCATGAACATACATAAAGAAATGCAAGATTATGGGGCTGGAGAGATAGCCTAGCTGTTAAGAGCACGGACTCTCTTGCAGAGGACCCGGGTTTGATCCCCAGCACCAACATGGCGGTTGAGAACCGTCTTTGACTCCAGTTCAAGGGGAATCCAACACCCTTTTCTGACCTCCATGGCATTGCACAACACGTGTGCACAGACCTACATGCAGACAGTACATTCATACACACACAATAAAATAAAATTAAAAAAAAAAGAAATGCAAGATTATAAAGAACAAATCAAAGAATTAAGAAAAGAGAATGAAGAACTCACGAAAGAAGTGGAAACACTGAAAAGATCCCTTGTTGAAAAAGATAAGGAAACCGACCAGCGAAGCAAAGAGCTACAGGAAGGGATTGAGAAGTTGCCACAAGCTTACATCCTCTAATGGTTAGGAGATGTTATAAGCCACAGTAAGACCCTGTCATATTTAACAGAAAAAAATGTAATTCATGGATTAACATATCATCCAAACATCTGTGTCTATATCAAAGTAAATTACCATAACCATTAGTACTGTTTAAATACCTATATATCTAATTGCTTATGCTTCATTAGCAGGATCGAAAGGTTATTCCTGGACAAACTGTCAGCCCATGAAAGGAAACAGCCAGAATTGACCAGAGTCCAAGACAACAGCTCTAGAGAAAGTAGACTGTTTTGCTTCTCATCCACCTGTGCCCCTTTTATAAGTCTAGGGAACAATCTGCGGAAGAGGGGGCGTGGTAGAATATAAGGACTGAGATTGGGGTGAACGGTAAAACTACAACAATATAAAATGCTGGACACTTCATTCGATCAACTTGATTGACATACAACCATCCCCCCTGCTCCCGGATGGTGAGCCCCATGAGGCTGTGTGGGTTTGGGCAAAACTGCTCTGCAAATTGTTTCAATTAGATGCATTATTCTTACTGCTAACAGATTGCTCACTTTAAAAAAGAAACAAAACAGAAAACAAAACAGAAAGATGCAGGAAGTTATGGCAGAATGCATGATCTGGGATGGGTAGGGTGTGGGTGGGTTGGGGTGGGGTGGGGGGAAGGCAAAAAAAGAGAAATATGCCCTGAACTGAATTGGAAAACATGATGTATGAAATACACAAAGCCTCAATAAAGAAAAAACAGAAAGTGGAAAACTAAAGCGACATCAGGAAGAGGAAATGGAAGAAATCAATAATACTCATCCAATCAAAGAGAAAGGAAAGGAAAAAAAAAAAAAAAAAAAAAAAAAAAAAAAAAAAAAAAAGAATATCAGACCTGTAAGATACACACAGAAACAAATAAAAACTTTCAATTAAAAGTTATGAAAAATTTAAAAATACAATAAGTGGAACCAGCCAGGAACTGTGGGGACACTATGAACAGATCAAACCTTCTGCATCATCGGAATAGAGGAAGGAGAAGAATCCCAAGAGAATGGTATTGATCAGATACTCAACACACAGGAAATCATAGATGAAAACTCCCCAAAACTTACAAAAAAAGACAAACCAATTACAAATAAAAGAAGCCAACATAGACACTCCCTAAACCGACCAAGATCCGAAAAGCCAACTCTCCCATGCCACATCATAGTTAAAATGTAGACACCCAAAACAAAGACAAAATCCTTAAAACCACCCAGAAGGAACAAACAATAAGTGACCTGTAAAGGGAAACCTAACAGAATTACAATTGCGTTCTTCAGTGCCAACTATGAAAGCCAAGAAGAATGTGAGATCAACGCAATCACAGTGCTAAAGGAAATAGATTGCCAACCCAAGTTATATCCCCAGCAAAAAATGTCACTTATATTAGTTGAAGGAGAGAAAAAAAATATATTCAATGACACAAACAAGATGAAATAATTAATGTCCAGGAAATCCAATCCTTCACAGAATATTTGAAGTAATTCAAAGTACAGAAGAAAGTAGCAACCATTCCCAGGCACATAGAAAGATGTGAAATCAATTAAAAGCTAACTGCAAAGTAAAAACCTAAACCAAAACTGCAAATGGATATTAAAGTGAAAGGAAGAAACAAACACATAATATAACCTTATATATTAATGGACTAAATCCCAATCAAAGACATAGACCACGAGATTGGATTAGGATACAGAACCCATCGGACATGCTGTCACAAGAAAACACATTCTTATTTTCCAGGACAGGCACAACATTAAAGTGAAAGGATTGGAAAAAAATATTCCAAGGCAATGGTACCAAAAAGAAAACAAGGTGTTGATTTCATTTTAATATCAGAAAAATAGATTTCAAAGCAAACTGAATCAGCAGAGACCACAGAAGAAGGCACTTTACACTTTTTTTGTCTCAAAGGGAACAATTCTCCAAGATTCACATTATTATGAAATATATGCCCCCCAAACACTCTGCGTGCACCAAAACTTTTATTAAAAGCCACTTCTTCTCCAGGACATCAAGGCACACACTAACCCCACACACTAATGTAGGGGACTTCAAAATCCCTCTGAGCCCTTTGACAGGTCAACAGGACAAAGGGGAATAAACAGAGAGACATATGAATTGAATAATATGATACACAAATGGATCTCATAGACCTCTACCGAAATATTCCTCCCTAATACCAGAGAATACACTTTTACTCACTCACCCCCATGGAACATTCTCACAAATCGACCACATACTGGGACCACCCAGAAGAAAAACCTACACAAATACAAAAAGATTGAACATAATTTCATTTATTCTATCAGACCACAGTGCAATAAAGCTCAACATCCAAACCAGGCACAAGCCCCCTAATGCCTACAAGAACACATGGAGACTAACAACCACACTCTTGAATAATGAATGAGTCAAGGAAAGAAAGAGATAAAGAAAGAAATAAACAGCATTCTGGTGGAAACTGAATCAACCCTGACAATTACAACACACCACCAAACCCATGGCGTACTTTAAAAGCAGTCTTAGTAGGGAAGTTTATAGCCTTGGTTGCCTACATTAGAAAAACAGAAAGAGCACGCGTGAAGAGCTGAATGATTTTAACACTGCAGCTAAAAGAATTTGAAAGGAAACAACAGATGAACCCTAAACACAACGGACCGGAAGAAATAACAAAACGCAGAGCAGAAATCAATGAAAATACGCGACAAACAAAGAACACAATTACAAAAAATCACATGAAACAAAACTTGGTTCTTTGAAAAGGTAAATAATATAGACCCTTAGCTTAACCAAAAGAAAGAACGAAGGAACAACTCCAAATTCAATACAATCCATATGAAAATGGAAAAGATCACAACAGACAAGGAAAAGATCCCAAAAAATCATATGGGAATATTTCAAAAAATCTATATCTACCAAGTTGAAAACCTAGAAGAAATATTGGAATGAATATCTGACATCCTGGAATCACCAAAGCTCAACAAGAGATTGAAAGCATAAACAGACCCATAATTTATGAGGAATTGAAGCTGTAATAAGCAGCCTCCCAATTGAAAAAAGCCCAGGCCCAGAGAGTGAGTTTTCATAGCAGAATCTAATTAATAAAACACTTTCAAAAAAGACCTACACCATTATTACTGAAATGTTTTAGAAGGAGGAACAAACCGAGGGAATTCTCCTAAATTATTTCTATGAAGCCAAGCATCACTCTATTACCAAAACCCAGGCAAAGATACAAACAAAAAGGAGAAACTAAAGACCCATCTCCCTAATGAACAGAAGCCAAAATTCTAAGCAGGATACAGGCAATTCACAAACAGACTCACATCAAGCAGTTTCATCTATCATGACCAAGTTGGATCCATACCATAGATGCAGGGGTGTTTCAAACATATGAAAATCAATAAAACATCATCAAGCCAAACATAAATGGCATGAAAGACAAAAAAACACACCATCATCTCAATTGACCGGAAAAGGGCATTTGACAAAATCCAGCATTCCTTCATGCTTAAAGTCCTAGCCGGCAATTGGATTGGAGAGATCATTTCTCAAAGTAATCAAAGCATCTACCGGAAACCCACAGCCAATTCATCCTAAATGGGGACTATGACATAATATTTTCAAGGTAGGAACTAGGCACGGCTGCCCCCTGTCACCACACCTCTTTGATATAGTGCTTGATGAACACACTTGCAAGGGCATAGGCAAGAAAAGGAAATTAAAGGAGTACTATTGCCAAGAGGAGAAGTCAAGCTATTCCTTTTTGCTTATGATATGATCGTTTACTTAAGGGATGCTAAAAAAAAACTCTACCAGAAAACACTCCCTAGAAACGTTTAACAGCTTCAGCAAAGTGGCCAGGATACAAAAATAAACCTACAAAAAGAAAAAAGTGGTCCTTTCTTTCCACCACCAAACAAGAACTGAGATGGAATATAAGGAGACTTTCCTACTCATAGTAGCCTCCAAAACAATAAATACCTAGGAACATACCCTAACCTAAAGACACCAAAGATTCTACAACAAAAAATTTTTACACCCTTAAAGAAAAATTGAAGAAGACATCAGACGATGGAAAAACCTCCCCTGCTTATGGATTGTGGGAAAAATTACAAATTGTAAAAAAGTCTCCATTCTACCCAAACTCTTGCAATCCCAATTAAAATCAAAAGGACATTCATCACAGGCTTGGAAAAAAAAAAAAAAAAAAAAAAAAAAAAAAAAAAAAAAAAAAAAAAAAAAAGACCCTGAATAGCCAAAAAAAAAAAAAAAAAAAAAAAAACACACCTGAGTGAAAAGAGGCAATACACAGGAGGGATCTTGTACCAGACTTCAAAACTATACTACAGGGCCTCATCCGTAAAACAGTCTCTGGTATGGCACAGAAACACGACCTGTTGACAAATGCGAACCACACCGAAGAGATCCAAAGTTTGGAATACATATTTAATTTCAGGTCATCTCATATGGGACAAGGGGGCCAAGAAGACATCAATGGAAGGAAAAGGCATGGATCCTCAGCAAGTGGTGTGGCAAAAACTGGATCACCAATTGCATAAGAATGACACTAAACCCTTACCTTTCACACTGTACAAAAACCTGTCAACTCAGATGGAATTTAAAGGACCTCAATGTGCAACCCCGAGCTCTGAAGGCAATAGAAGAAGAAAAAGTTGGCAGCAGACTTGTACAAGAACAGAGGCATAGGAAAAGATCTTACTAAATCAAGATCAGAAGCTGGCACAAGAATGAAGGTTGAAAAGTGGACAAATGGAACGCAGCTAACTCAAAAGTTCATGTACATCAAAAGAAACAATCAAGGGAAGTGAAGAGAAATCCCACAGAGTGGGAGGGAAACACCTTACGGCAGAAAAAGATGACCACAACATTAATGTCCAGAGTATACAAGCGACGCAAAAAACAAAGAAGAGAAACAGAAAAACCAAACTGATAACACTCAATAGATGGAGCAAAGAGCTGAACAGAGACTTCACAAGTGAGGAATTAGAGATGGCTGAGAAACTCCTTAAGAAGTGTTCAACATCACTAATCATTAAGGAAATGCAAATCAAAACCACTTTAAAATATCATCTTACTCCAATAAGACTGGCTAGGATCAAGAAAACAAATGATACCAAGTACTGGAGAGGTTGTGGGGAAAGGGTATCACTCATCCACTGCTGGTGGAAATGTAAACTCGTGCAGCCACTATGGAAAGCAGTGTGGAAAACCCTTGGAAGACTTGCAATGAACTTGCCACCCGACCCAGCCATACCACTCCTAGGCATGTACAACCAAGTCTCACCCCACTGCAGAGATACATGCACGGCCATGTTTATTTCAGCTTTCTTCACAGTAGCAAGGAGCTGGAACCAACCCAAATGCCCCTCAACTGACGAGTGGATGGAGAAAATGTGGTACATCTACACAATGGGGTTCTATGCAACAGTAAAGAAAGATGACATCATGAGTTTTGCAGCAAAATGGCTGGAGCTAGAAGACATCATGCTGAGTGAAGTAACACAGTCCCAGAAAAAGAAATGACAAATGGTTTCCCTCGTCTGTAGATGCTAGTGCCAATTACCTAGTTGTAAGTATTTCTCGTGCACGGCCCCTTGAGCTTTTGTCCAAGCAGTTGCGAGTGATGCATATTGGAAACAACAACAACAAAAACAACAACAGAAAGAACTGCATCAAAGAACTGACTGAAACAGTGAACTTCTGCTCAAAACATTTAACTTCCACATGGAGAATATTGAGAAAGACTGAGAAAGAGATGAAAAACATGTTTGGCAGAATACATGAGCTCTGGTGGGGTGGGGGTATAGGGTGGGGAACACGTGTCTAGATTTGATAACCTTATACAAAATATATATTAAAAATTATATTAAGAAAGAAAAATAAACTAAAGAAGACTAAGATCTATGCTTCCTTCAAACAGGAAACTATAGCAGAAAGGGAAGCCAAGGCCATAGAAGAATGAGGCTTGCTTACTACTTTCCTGCCCGTGTCTTGCTGAGATCCTTTTCTTTTTTTTTAATTTAATTTTATTTTTGTATGTACTGTCTGCATGTAGGTTTGCGCACCTGTGTCATGCAATGCCGCGGAGGTCAGAAGAGGGTGTTGGATTCCCCTGGAACTGGAGTTAAAGACGGGTTTTAGCCATCATATGGATGCTGGGAATCAAACCCGGGTCCTCTGCAAGATCAGTCGGTGCTCTTAACCACTAGTCCATCTCTCCAGCCCATTCAGATCCTTTTCTTTCACAGCCCAGGCTTACTTTCCAGGATTCACTGCATAAAATGGTTGTGGCCTCCTACTTCAGTTAACAATTAAGAAAAATGATGCACACACATGCCCACAAGCCACTCCAATATAGCAAATTCCTCGAACGGGTTTCCCTCTATTCCAGATATCTTTAATTTTTGTTAAGTTGACAGCAAATCACCAGCACAATATCTAACTTTCTATTCTTTGATTGCCTCAAAGGAGGAATAAGTGTTGCTAGTTACTCAATTTCTTTATATCCTAACTATATTAAAAGTTTCAGTACATAATTCTCTTTATTTCTGTGGGAGGGGGATTTACTTGTCATTTCTCTCTTCAAAGAGAATTTGAAAATAACATGGAAAAATAAACATTTATTTTCCTAGTCCACAGAGCAGGGATGTGTAACTGCCATTGATCTTGGTAGTATGTGCTATCATCATCAAGTTTTCACAAATGAGTACTGATGACAGGTGAAAAAAAAGTAGTATTTGATTCTTCATTATACATACTTTATATATCAGGGCTCAAGAGCTTACAAAACTCAAGCAGAACTTTTACTTTGATTTGCACATTCTGTTATGCTGAATTAAATATTTATAAATAACATGAAGTCTTCTCTACATTTTATCATTAAAATCCATTTGCACAGTGGAACTAGGCATCACACTTTGTTGACCTCAATTCCTATGACATGCTTTCATTTAACTTCAAGGCAACCTCTCCATGGTCATACCTTGACCCCTATCATCACAAAGATCTACTCCATGTTTCAATATGAAAATTCAACATTTTTTCAAGAAAACTAAATTCCCACATCCTTCATCATCTGATTCCTTTAACTGTATTTTGCCTAACACTACATCTAATAATTCTAAAACACAGTGTTCATATCAACCATAGATGCCTTTATTAAAACCAAAAATTCAAAATTTGCTTTGGATATATTTTTTCAATGATCTGCATTGATTATATCCACGTATTGAATAGAATTGATGGATATGAAGATGAAGGAAATGAAAATTAGCACCTTTCAGTCCAGAATACATTTACTCAAAATCAGTTATGGATAAAAAATGTTAAAGTTAACATTATAACACTCTTCAAATAAATTATTGGAGAGAATAGCTTATGTATTCTTAGATATGATCCTCAAACCAAAAATAGCACAATAATAATATGTAAATTGGACTTCACTAATGTTACGAAATTTTGTGCTATTAAGTCCAACTCTAGCTGATGAAATATTGGCAATTGGCAACTTCTGTTAAAAGATGGGCCAGGTTTTTTTGAATGTGTGATGTTGAACAAGTTGGCAAGGCTCCATTGAATGTCTACAACTCAAGAGCTTTTCTAGACACACATTAGACTCAAAAGCCTTTAAAAATTGTAGTGAGTCATGGAGGAGCATACCTTTCATCCAAACAATAAGGAGGCAGACACAGGTGACTAACTGTGAGAATGAGGCTAGCCTCCTAGATAAAATGAATTACTGGCCAGCTGGGGCTACAGGTAGACCCTGTACCCCAAACCTAAAATTAATAAGCAAATGTATGACATAGAGGACATAAATTATGGGAGCAGAAATGTGGGGGTAGATATTGCAGAGGAGGTCTGATTATGATAAAATCTATTGTGCGAATTTCATTATGAACAAAAAGAATATTGTAAAAATGAAGAAAAGAAACAAAACTCCACATATTTGGAAGATTAACTTGGCAAATGATGTATATAAAACAAGTACTCATATATGAACTCTCTTTAATTGAATATTGTGATTTTTATACATTTCTGCCATATTTAGACTCCCTCCCATATAAACACCCTCTTATAGCCTTCTGTATGGCTTTAATATACTCTGTTACATGTATCTATTGTGCACATTAAGCAGAGTTCATGCACATACATGTCCTTCAGTGTTCATTTTAACCTATCTAGCTACACACCATAAAAGAAAACTTCGTCTTCTGGAAGTTTTCGGTTTTTGGTTGACAATAATCTTTTTTTTTTTTACAATAATCTTTAGACTAAAGTTGAATATTCTTATGCACTTCCTCACCTCATGCTGGAATATTGTCTTGCTTGAACATGTGTGAATCTTGTGCATGCTGCTATCTGTGCTGTGCATTCTTATGAGTACCATCCTAGCTGTACGGACAATTTTTGTTTCCTTGTGTTCATCTACCACTCATGGATTTTTCAAGCTTTCAACCCCTTTCTTGTGCTATAATCTGGGATTATTGGGTTTCGTACAGGTATCTTTAATGGATAAGCAGTCTGAAGTCTTATTTTCTGTACTTGGGCCAGTTGTATTTTTCTGGCTTAATCACTGTCTGTTAGAGGAGGAAGCTTCACAGGTGAGAGTTGTGCCATGTTCCACTAGGTTCCCTGAGTCTCAGGTATACATCTCACAGACAATAATTTGCTGCATTTGACCAATTGTGGAACTTTGTAAGTCTCCACCTGTTGCAAAAATAAGTGTTTTTGCTGAATAGTGAGAGTACACTTGTCTGTAAATACAAGGATATCTATTTAGAATATATCAAAAATGGCATTGGTCTAAGAATGACAGAGGTCTCATAAACATCTCAGTAGACTAAACAGGGCTTTTGACAAAAAATGGATACCTACAGCAAATTCGAATTAAAGAAATGTACTTCAACATAATTAAAACTATATGCAACAAACCGATACCCAAAATCATTCTAAATGAAGAAAAATTCAAACTATCCCCATTACAACCAGGAACCAGACATGGCTTTCCACTATCTCCATTCCTTTCATTTTTTATTTTAATTAATTAATTAATTAAAATTTTATGTGTATGAATGTACTGTCTGCATGTAGGTCTGTGCACCTGTGTCATGCAATGCCTCAGAGGTCAGAAGAGGGCGTCCGGATTCCCCTGGAACTGGAGTTCTTCTGGAATTGGAGTTATGGACGGTTCTCAGGGGCCATGTGTGTGCTGGGGATCGAACCTGGGTCCTCTGCAAGAGCAGTCGGAGCTCTTAACAGCTAGGCCATCTCTCCAGCCCTCCATTCCTTTTAAATATAGTACTTGGAACTCTATGTACAGAAATGAGAGAAGAGAAGGACATTGAAGTGGCACTAATTGGAAAACAAAGAGGTTAAATTCTACATATATGCATTATTTATTATAATACATGATTTTAGACATAATAGAACACAAAAATTTCATCAGAAAACTTCTTGAAATGATCAAAATTTTTAGCAAAGTGTTAGGCAACAAAATCAGTTTACAAGAGTCAGTAGCTTTTCTATAAACCAATAACAAGGGGTCAGAGAAAGAATTCAGCCATCACTCTTATTCACAGTAGCCTAAAAATAAAATGTAGGAATTACCCTAATATTTTAAAGGTCTATATGGTGAAAATTTCAAATCTTTGAAGAAAAAATATTGAGGAAGACACAAGGAATATGAGAGACATCCCATGCTCATGGATTGGTAGAATTCTTAGTGTTAAAAATGACCATCCTACCAAACACAATATAGAGTGTCACTGCAGTGCCAATCAAAACCTTCATGCAGTCTTCACAGGAATAGAAATACCCATCCTAATTGTTATGGTATGTTACTTTGGTATAGACACAGATGTTTGGATGGTATGTTAATCCATGAATTATATTTTCTTCTGTTAAGTATGACAGGGTCTTCGTGTGGTTTATAACATCTCCTAACCATTAGAGGATGTAAGCTTGTGGCATCAGCCATGGGGTTATCCTCCAAGGAGAGAGCTAATACCCATGAGCTGTGTGGGTTTGGGCACAACTGCTTGCAAATTGGTTTTACATGAAGGATGCTTGTACTCACAAACTATCACTTATTGTTAAAAAAAATGAAAACAAAACAAAACAAAAAACAGAGAAAGATGCAGAAAAGTTATGGCAGAATGCATGATCTGGGATGGGTAGGGGTGGGGTGGGGGGAAGGGAAGGGGATATATGCCTGGAAAAAAAAAAGGAAATATCCATCCTAAAATCCTACAGAATCACAAGACACCAGATAAGCAAATAATCTTTTCTATGCTTTTATTGATGTTTTGTGCATTTCAGACATTATTTTTCAGTTCAAACTAGACATATTCCCCTTTCCTTTCCCCCCCATCCCAGATCATGCATTCTGCCATAACTGTCCTGCATCTTTCACTCAGTCTTTTTTTTGTGTGTAAATTTAGGAATTCACATTTTCCTCCTTCAATTTCATATTTCTCTAAAATACAAATACATACTTTCCACCCATATACAGTAATTACAGAGTCTGAAAGTAAGTGGTGGTTCGATTCTAGAGCCCATTAAGAGATTTGCAAAGAATCTTAAACACAAAGAGCAATGCTCCTTGGGAAGAGGGATCACCATACTAGTTCTCAAATTATTAAGCAGCATAGTATCTGCATAAAAACAGCACATAGATAAATGGAATAAAATGATAAGTACATGCAATATCAGCAGCATCATATTCGACAAAGCTGTCAGGAACACAGACTGGAGGAAAGGCTGTTTCTTGAACAAATAATTCTGTCAAAACTAAATATATAAGAATAAAATTAGTCCAACATCTATTACTCTAAACAAAAATTAACTCCAGATGTGTTAAAGGTTTCAATGTGAAATAAAAACTTTTAGAATTTAATAATGAAATATAAGAAACAATATGCAAATTTTCCACATATTATGAATATATATTTTGCCAAAGAAAATATGCAAACAGTCCAGAACTATAAAATTTGCTTTAGATCATAAGAAATGAGGGTAATGCAAGTCAAAACCCCATTAAGATCCCAAATCACCTCATTAGATGAAAATTGACAAACTGATACAATAATATCAGCACTTGAAAGCATGGTTACATTGGAAATGTTCTCTTGGTAGGGTTATAAAAGGGGGCAACCACTGTAGATACAGTTTAAACATTCTGCAAGGTGTTAAAATAGAGTTAACATAGGACACAATACTCCATTATCAGCTTACTCAAAAGACAAAATATTACCTCCATTCAAAATATGTACACGAGTATGATTAGAAGTATTATTTTGAAGAATACACTCTTTAGTTGTCTATAAATAAGTAGTGATGGGCTGGAGAGATGGCTCAGCAATTAAGAACTCTGGCTCCCCTTTGTAGATGATATGAGTTTGATGTCCAGCACACATATTGCAGCTAACAAGTCTCTGTAACTACAGTTCCAGGTCATCTGATGCCCCCTTCTAATCTCCATGGTCAATGTATAACATGGGTGCATTTATACATGGGTAGGCATTATTCTCATCCACATAAAATAAAAATAATAAAATATTTTTAAAATGAATAAAATGTGATATACCTTAACATTAAATATTTTTTGCACAAAAAGTAATGAACTCCTAAAATAGCACAGTTAGAAAGAGCAAAGGTAATAATTGTTAGTGAAGAAAACAATGGATAAATTGAACCTTAATATATTTTTAGAGAAAAGTGTTAGACAAACATAATAACCACTACAATACAGAAACCACAACTGAAGATCTGAAGTCCTGTGAGACCTCAACTTGAATTCACTGGTTATAGATGAGAGAGAGAGAGAGAGAGAGAGAGAGAGAGAGAGAGAGAGAGAGAATGAATCTGGGCCTTAAAATATGGGGGGAGCTGTGACAGCTAATACTGTCAGTTTGACAGAATCTAGGTTCACCTAAGAGACAGACCTCTGGGCTAGTGTGTGAGGTGTTATTTAGATTAGGTTAACTAAAGCGGGAAGACCCAGCATGACTATGAGCAGCACCACTCCATGAAGCAATGGAGATGAGCATGTTCATTTACTCCTCTTTCTACCATGGATGTGATGTGACCAATGTCCCTAAGCTCCTGATGCCATAGGCTCTCCACCACTAAGTGGTGGGCATCATTTCAAACTGTGAACCCAAGTAAACCTTTCCTTTGGTTGCTTTCCTCAGGATATTTTACCAGAGCAACTAGAAAATTAACTCATACCTTGTATTTAATTATTTCTCCCAGGGTGTCATTGTTTGTGTAGTCCCTCACTGAAACTTATAGATTGAAACCTATATATGGGTGTCAACTTGCCCCCTACAGTGAGCAGGTCTTCCATATACATGTTGTAATTAAAATAAATACCTGTGTAGATTTCAACCCTCAAGTCTTGTTAAGAACAAACAAATAAAGTTATCCAGAATAATCAAGTTGTATGAAAAAGAAAGAAAAGAAAAGTATAAGAAAGAGCCCTCCAATAAACCTGCAAAATACCTACAGATATTTTGACAGTTAGCTTGAAACATTGCTTGAGACATCTTTGATTCCTGATTTGTCCATCCAGTCCTGATTGCCAACACAGTTTTCTCCGTAAACTTTCACCAATTTACTAGAACTATGTTGGGTTTCTTTGCTTTTTAAGTTCTTTTGTAGATTCTTGATGTTAATCCTCTCAGACGTGTAGCAGGTGAAGATCTTCTCCCACTCAGTGGTTTTCCTCTTCACTTCCATGGCTATTCCTTTTCCTGAATGAAGCTTTTAAGTTTAATGAGGTCCCACTTATTGATTGTTGAATTTAATGCCTAAGCAACTGATTGCCAATTTAGAATATCCTTTTCTATACCTATATCATACAGGGTACTGCCTAGGTTTTGTCTGTTTCAGAGTTTTAGATATCATATTGAAGGTTTTGATACATTTGTTGTTGACATTTATGCAGGTTAAAAAAAAAAGATCAAATTTTATTCTTCTACAGGTGGAGATCTAGTTTTGTCAGCACCATTTGATTAAGGTGTTATCTTTCCTCCATTGTGTATTTATTGCCCCTTTGTCAAGTGTTGGATGTTTGAAACTGCAAATATTCATGTTTGGGTCTTCTATTGTACTTCATTGTTCTCCCTGTCTGTTTTGTGTCAGTACCATTCTGTTTGTATGACTATATCTCTGTAATATAATTAGAGATCTAGTATGGTGATATCCCCAGCATTGCTCATTTTGCCCAAGACTGCTTTGGCTATCCAGACAACTTTTGATTCCATATGAATTTTAGGATGGCTTTTGATAGCTCCCTGAATAATGTCATGGAGAATTTGATTGGCATTGTATTGAATCTATAGATTGTTTTTGATAAAATAGTCATTTTCACAACATTGATTCTACCAATCCATGAGCATTGTAGGTCCTTCCATCTCCTGGTGTCTGCTGTGTTTTTCATTGTAGAGGTCTTTAATGTCTTTGGTTAGGTTTATATACCTAGTATTTTATATTTGAGGGATCCTGGCCCAAAAGCTTTGGTTTCCTGCAGCATGATCTGCTCCACCGTCTACCTAAACCATGTCACCTTCTAACCTTTGATGCAGACCTGTATTTGCTCTCTTGCCCCAGATTTCTGGACTCACCCTGCATTCAGACCAGTCAATTTTAAAGCTTAGGTTTTAAACCATTCCCAGGCTGTCCTCACTCTCACCATGCCCTGGGTCTCCTGAAACCAAATTTCTATCTTGCTAAGTCAGTGATCCCATCCACTGCACCTTGATTCCTCTGGAACCTGAACTGCTCCACTTTCTTTCACAAACCCTGTCCCTCTTCTGGACTTTGTCGCAGGCCCACTCCTCCTCCTGTGCCTCAGTTGTTCACAGGCTGCTCTCACCTTCCCTTTCCCCTGGCCTCCTGAATTGCCTTACATAGACTTGCCTACCAACTACACTATGAAGCCAGTCACACCCAATGCATCTTGCTTTACCTGAAGCCTATTGCTGTTGTCACATGCTGAATTTCAAATCTTTATTGCAATCAGCAAAACATCCTTCACATACATAATCTCATCTAGAGTTCCATCCCACAACTACAAATTTAACTAAAAACAGAGTTACAACTATTTTTGTTCAGTTCGTCTGTAAAACATTCCTCCTCTTTCTTTTATCTTCTCTAAGAATATGTGCATGTGGTTTAGATGTGTGTATACATAAACCCATTTCTTGTGCTAGAGTGCATGTGTAAGTGTGAATGTGCAAGTTAGTGTCTGTACTTGGGTGTATGCATGAATATGTATCCAACCTGAGATTGACGTCAAGAGTTCTTTCTAAATCATTTCTCATTTTTTATTGCAATTCTCTCAGTGTATCCTAGAGCTCATCGAAAAACCTTGTCTGGCTAGTAACCATGCTTCTGGCATGCAGGTAATTTAACTGTCAAGTTATGTCTCCAGCATTGCCCTCTGTATTTGATTCACTTCTTACTGCATGCTTTCTTATATTACTTTTATTATCTTATTAAGCTTTTGTACAACTCATACAATCAAACCCAGGCCCCTCCATGACCCAACACACCCCTGCATCAGAACTCATCCTCAGGGATCTTTCCAGAAGAGGAGTGAAAACATTGTAAGAATCAGAGCTAGTACATGATTCATGTAGTGGTTTGAATTATAATGTCCTCATAGGCTTCAATTATTCAAACATTTTGTCTCCAGTTGGTGAAGCTATTTTTGGAGGTCTTAGAAGGTGTGGCCATGCTGCAGGAAATATATCACTGGGGGCAGGCTTAAAGAGTTCAAAAAGCCTTGTCAGTCTCCAGTAGCTCTCTCTGCTTCCTGTCCCCACTTGAAGATGTGAACCTCACCTTTCTGCTCCAGCTCCTGCAACCAAGCCTCCCCACCAACTGCTCTAATTTTCTGGAACCATCAATTGTAAGATCAAATAAACTCTACCTTTTATAAGTCCCCTGGGTCATGGTGTTTTATCACAGCAATTGTTTTATTTTTTATTGTTTTATTGATGCTTTGTGTACTCATACATCATTTTCCAATTCAGTTCAGGCATATTTCCCTTTCCCTTCACCCCACCCCACCCCACCCCATCCCAGAACATGCATTCTGCCATAACTGTCCTGCATCTTTCTCTCAGTTTTTTCTTCTTCATTTTTTAGCAATAAGTGATAATTTATGAGTACAAGCATCCTTCATGTAAAACCAATTTGCAGGCTGTTTTGCCCAAACCCACACAGCCCATGGGTTCCACCATCCAGNTGAAGAAAGCTATGCATAAATCAATGACACAAATGTCCTTCAGTTTGCTATAACGGCGGAATCCTCATGGGGTTATACACTACATACAAGGTTTCATATGCAGAGAATTATTAATGATGAAATAAATTTAAAGGCTGTAACATAGGAATTAAGAATTGCACAAGAACAAAGGCTACTACTGTCAGATATAGGCGCATATTTGAAAAAAATGGCATGAATTATCTCCCTCGATTTTCAATATGGAGATCTGCAGTGATGCCTTCGATAGGATTAGTTGGAATTGTCTGGCAAAAAGCTGATTCAGGGAGTCAAAAAGAATAATAAAAAAATTACTTAATAAATTTAACATGTATATGATGTTTAAAAAAGGATGACGGAGTAGGTAAATAATAGCTTATGTTCAGAACTATAAAACTAGGAGAATGTTTGTCACTCATTATTTGAATGCTTACCATTGTTCATTATCATTAATAATTATTATTAATTTATTATTTTGTAGGTTTGCAGGGTCTCCATGGAACTCACTTTGATACAAGCTGGCCTTGAACTAACAGAGATCTTCTGTTTCTACTAACCTGATGCTGGGATTAAAGGGGATGTACCATTAAGCCCAGACTATTTTGGCTTTCTTTTATAACAAAACCATGATTTTGATGAAAAATTTGAAGAATGGCATTATAGATTTACATTTTCATTTTGAAGTTGGAGGAACCTATGAATATGATCTGTTTTCTTTTCCTTGATTTTAATTATGTTATATGTCAAGGTGAACCTTTAAAATAGGTGGCTTACTCATGTTATGTGGTAAAGTTGAAATGAGGTGGGCCTTTAGAAAACAAAGACTCCACTAGAGTCAAGTAAAGTAAGGCTCGGGCATAGCTAGCGTAAGAACGACGCTTGAAACGTGCGCACAAATGGGTAAAGTCTGAATCAATGCCGGACCACCAGGGGTCCAACTATTACCGCGCATCAAGCGACTTCATAGAAGTCTCAACACATTAAAAAAAATAAAAAAGTGGCTTAAAACACAGAAGATCTTATGAAAAATTATTTGTTGCTTTCTGGCACTGAGAGAGATTAGAAATCTAAAGACCACAAGAAAAGTTGGTCCTAGAACTATAAAAACAAGAAGCAGAATTATTTTAAAAAATTGAATGATGAATTTTAGAAAATATTAACAAGACAAATATGTATCAGCTGACTAGTATAAACTCAATTCGACTTTTTTTTAAAAATTTGTTTCTATTCATTTTATTTATTTTCATGTATGTGTTATGAAGGTACTGTCTGCATGTAGAGTTGGTGTCACCCTTGTCTGTCCGTGCAATGCCAGCGGAGGTCAGAAGAGGGTCTCAGGATTCCCCTTGGAGCTGGAGTTTCTCCTGGAATTGGGAGTTTCAGACGGCTCTGCGGCCGCCATGTGGGATGTGGGGATCGAACCCAGGGTCCCTGCAAGAGCCGGTCGGGCTCTTAAACCACATAACGCATCTCTCCAGCCCCTATTTCTGACTTTTATACATAAAATAATAGGTTGACTTGTCCAAGAATTCTAGTCTGAGTAATCATGAGATAATAAGTGGGTACTTTTTACCATATCATGGATATAAGTCTGTTGTGACTTATGAAAATAAAACATACATAATGCCTTAGCTAAAATGTTGTTACTCTCATAATCCTTCATTTTTACTTGAGTACTGCAAAATATTCTGTTATCATTTGGACTATGAGCAGATATTTTCTCCAAAGTTCAGGGAATGCTTCTTACCTGTAAATAAAGATTTCATACTTGTTTTTCTGTATTTCATTTTAAGTAGAAAGGGCATACGTGTAAATCAATTAGCAGACACAATACAGTAAACATGAAGTTATGTGAATGTTTACCAGGAAGGGTAATAATTAAACAATCCTTGAGCCTGGGCAGGTGAAGGAATGATAAAGGTGGCATGAGGTGAAATGTGGAATGACCTTCTCCAGACTTCTTATCCTGAGAAAAATTACACATGCACTCTGAAATTAAGCTATATAAAGTAAAGGGGAATTTTTAAATTATCTTTCTGTTTATTGTGGCTAATAGAGGAATAAAACTATTGTATATGTTAATATATGATTGTAGACCAAGAAAATGGAGCTAATGTAGTCAGTTTTAAAATTAATATATTACAACATGCAAGCTCAATCCTATCCAGTCAAGCTGCTAAACTCAGACGTCCTTCTGTGCAAACAGACACACTGGCGTCTAGTCAGCATGTCTAGGAATACTTGGTAAGGCATATTCTTCCTCACTCGAATGTACTCATTGTCTTATAGTTCTCTGTACAAGGTCAGTCCCCCGTCTATTTTTCTTGCTCTCCTTTGAGATATTTTCCTTGTTGGCATAGGTCCCTTATTTGATGTTTCCATTGCCACACTTTTATACATGAAAGCTTACAGTTTGATTTTAAGTTGTTATTAGTATATTTTCTGTTGCTCAAAAGCATTAAAGAAAAACATGAAAGAACAAAAAGGAGAAGAGTTTATTTGAGCTATGTGGTGAAGATTCCGAGGGATTTAGAGACTATCATGGTGGGAGTCATGGTGGAGTAGCTGGAGCAGAAATAAGCGTTCACATCTTCAATTGGGCACAGAAAGGCAGAGAGAAGCGAATGGATACTGGCAAGGCTTTTTATGAACTCTCAAGCCTGCACTCAATGATGTACTCCTCCAGCATGTCCACACCTTCTAAGAACTTCCCAAAACCAGCACCCAATGGGAACAAAATAATTGAAGTCTGAATACTTGAAGCCTATTGGAATTTCTCATTCAAACCACCAACATGTCACTCCCTAGGCCCATGAACATATAAATGCAAAGCTGATATTTAGTCCAACCTTAAAAGTCCTCCTAGTCTTTACCATCTTTGAAATGTTCTGAGACAAGTAAATTATTCTCATTGCTTTTCCACTTAGCCTCAGGCAAGCATTTGGCTGTGGGAAAACTGCCAGCCAGAACTCTTCCATCAAAATATGCCAACTGCAGCTTAATTCTTTTTTTTCCAACGTAAATTTATTATTTATTATTATTTGTTTTAAACAAACTAGACCCTGTGCTTCCCCCATTCCCCACCCCGCCAGACTCATGATTGCGCCAAACATGCTTTTTCAATCTCTTAGTCTTTCTCAATATTCTCCATGGGAAGATGACTGTTTTGAGCAGAAGTCCTGTTTCAGTCAGTTTTTTGATGCTTGATCAGTCTTTCGTGTTGTAGTTGTTTTTTGTGTTGTTGTTGTTTCCAATATGCATTACGCCACACTGCTTTGTACAGATGCTCAGGGGGCCCTACACAAGAAATACTTTAACAACTGGGTATTGGCACTAGCATCCACAGAGCAGGGATACCATTCGTCGTTTGGTTTCTTGGGACTGTGTTACTTCCACTCCAGCATTAGATTCCTCCAGCTCCAGCCATTTTCCTGCAAAACTCATGATGTCGTCTTTCTTTTACTGCAACATCAGAACTCCATTTGTGTATCGTTACCACATTTTCTCTATCACTCCGTTATTGGAGGGGCATATTAGGTGTGGTTCCAGCTCCTTGCCATTGTGTAAGAGAAGCGGCAATAAACATGGCCGTGAATGTATTCTCTGTGGTGGCGCTAAGTTTTGAGGGTACAGCCCAAGATGTGGTATGGCAGGGTCGTGGGTGGGCAAGTTCATTCCAAGTCTTCAAGGGGTTCTCCACACTTGCTGTTCCATAGTGGGCTGTACAAGTTTACATTCCCGACCAGCATGGATGAAAGTTCCCTTATACCCCCCAACCTTCTCCAGCACTTGGTATCATTTTTCTTTTGATCCTAGCGTTCTTATTGGAGTGAGATGATATCTTAAAGTGGGGTGTTTTATTTGCATTTCCTTTATTGATTATGATGTTAGAACAGTTTCTTGAGGTGTTTCTCAACATCTCTAATTCCTGCACATTGTGAAGGTCTCTGTTCAGTTCTTTGCTCCATCTATTGAGTGGGGTCATTTGTTTTCTTTTTTTCTTTGTTTTTTAGTAGTTATATATTCTGGAAATCCATGTTTTGTTCAGATGTTCTGCAGTGAAGTTTCTCCACTCTGTGGGATTCTCTCATCTCCTTGAATTGTTTCTTTTGATGTACAAGAAGCTTTGAGTTATGAGATTCCTTGTTCAAATGTTGACCTTAATTCTTGTATGCACGCTCTGCTGATTTAGGAAGTCTTTCCTCTGACCTATGTCGTGGTAGTTGCTGCCAACTTTTTCTTCTATCACCTTCAGATTTGGGGTTTCACGGTGAAGGCTTTAATCCATCTGGGAATTGACTTTTGTACAGGGCGAGTTAGGTAGGGGTTTAATTTCATTCTTCTACAAGTTTGTTGATCCAGTTTTGCCACACCACTTTGCTGAAGATCTGTCTTTTCTCCATTGTGGGCTTCTTGGCCCCCTTGTCAATATTGAGATGGCTGAAATTGTATGCACTCAGATTTGGGATCTTTTCGAGTTTTGATTGATGGTCAACAGGTCTGTTTTTGGTGCCAGTACCAACTGTTTTTTTCTTTTTTATGACTATAGCCCTGTAGTAGTAGTTTGAATCTGGTATAAGACATCCCCCCTTGTGATGCTTTTTTCACTAGGGTTGTTTTGTGGCTAGTCGGGGTCTTTTATTTTATCCAAATTGCAATTGTAAGAACATTAGATGTTTCACAAGATCCTAGTGAAGAAACTGCTTGGGGAATTTGCATGGTGATTTGCATTAAATCGTATACAAGAGTTTTGGTAAAATGGACATTTTTACAATGTTAATTTTTCCCAATCCATGAGCATGGGAGGTTTTTCCCATCTTCTGATGTTCTCTTCAATTATCTTTCTTTAAAGGTTTAAAATTTTTTGTTGTAGACGGTCTTTGGTGTCTTTGGTTAGGTTGTTCCTAGGTATTTATTGTTTTCGAGGTTATTTTGCCTGGATGTATCAGTGGGAAGGTCTCTTTTGAATTCTTTCTCCAGTTGCTTGGTGTTGGTGCAAAGAAAGGCCATTGATTTTTTAAGGTATTTGTATCCTGCCACTTTTGCTGAAGCTCGTTAATCATTTTCTAGGAGTTTTCTGGTGGATAAGCTGCTGCTTAATTCTTTATCGTCCTTTAGAACTACATTTTTCTTAGCACTGCTTTCTTCCATTCCCCTATTAGAATGGCCAGTCAATCTCTGCTTACAGGAGTCTACGTTTCTAGGCCAAAGTTCCAAAGTCTTCCACATTTCTCTAAATATCTACAAGGTCAGGTTCTTCACAGCCAACAGCCCACTCTCTGGGAACAATTACTGTGATACCTTGAGTAAAGCAAGACTCCTCTGTCAGCACCAACTACACCTCACCTGCCTGGAAATACTGTACAGCAGAGGCAGCCTTATGCCTATATATCCCAAATCTAATTGCTATTGGCTCTCCCCTTGGGGAAATAACCCCAAGGCTGAATTGCCCACAAGCTTCATTCTCCTTGCTTGGTTTAGGAAGATGTTATAAGCCACAGAAAGGACCCTTGTCATATTTAACAGAAAAAAAATGTAATTCATTGTATTAACATATCATCCCAACATTTGTCTATACCCAAAGTAACCTATCAAGCTATTGAGTACTGTTTAAATACCTATATATCTAATTTGCTTGTGCTTCATTTACTAGGATCCAAAAGGTTAATTCTGGACAAACTGTCAGCCCATGAAAGGAATCAGCCAGAATTGAACGAGAGTCCCAGACAACAGCTCCAGAGAAAAAAGACTGTTTTGTCTTCTCATCCACCTTTGCCCCTTTTTCTAAGCCTAGGGAACAATCTGCAGAAGACTGCGGGGGCGTGGTCAGTAGAATGTAGGGGCTGCGATTTGGGGTGAATGGTGAAAACTACAGCAATATAGTCGGGACACTCATTTGATTCAAATTTATTGAACATACAAGCACCCCCCCCCCCCGTGTCTGCATGCAGGTCTGTGCACCCGTGTCGTGCAATGCCGCGGAGGTCAGAAGAGGGTCTCGGATTCCCCTGGAACTGGAGTTCTCCTGGAATTGGAGTTACAGACGGTTCTTAGCCGCCATGTGGGTGCTGGGGATCGAACCCGGGTCCTCTGCAAGAGCGTCGGTGCTCTTAACCGCTAGGCTATCTCTCCAGCCCCCAGCAAGCCTTATCTTTACCTTTGTATTCCACTTCCTTTACCAGTTGGAGAAGAGTCTTTGTTTTCTAAAGGCCCACCTCATTTCAACTTTACCACATAACATGAGTAAGCCACCTATTTTAAAGGTTCACCTTGATATATAACATAATTAAAATCAAGGAAAAGAAAACAGATCATATTCATAGGTTCCTCCAACTTCAAAATGAAATGTAAATCTATAATGCCATTCTTCAAATTTTTCATCAAAATCATGGTTTTGTTATAAGAAAGCCAAAATAGCTGGGCTTAATGGTACACCCCTTTAATCCAGCATTTAGGACGCAGAAACAGAGAGATCTCTGTTAGTTCAAGGCCAGCTTGGTATCATAGTAAGTTCCATGGAGACCCTGCAAACCTACAAAATAATAAATAATAATTATTATTAATGATAATAACAATGGTAAGCATCAAATAATGAGTGACAAACATTCTCTAGTTTTATAGTTCTGAACATAAGCTATTATTTACCTACTCCGTCATCCTTTTTTAAACATCATATACATTTAATTTATTAAGTAATTTTTTTATTATCTTTTTGACTCCCTGAATCAGCTTTTTGCCAGACAATTCCAACTAATCCTATCGAAGGCATCACTGCAGATCTCCATATTGAAAATCGAGGGAGATAATTCATGCCATTTTTTTCAAATATGCCCCTATATCTGACAGTAGTAGCCTTTGTTCTTTGTGAAATTCTTAATTCCTATGTTAACTAGCCTTTAAATTATATTTCATCATTAATAATTCTCTGCATATGAAACCTTGTATGTAGTGTATAACCCCATGAGGATTCCGCCGTTATAGCAAACTGAAGGACATTTGTGTCATTGATTTATGCATAGCTTTCTTCACTCACTTTGAATAGAAATCAGGAAGGGGATCAGAGAAGGAGTTGCTCTAGGTTGGGGCTGAGGAAATGAGATCTTACATGAGGGAAGAAATTGCTGAACTTCTGGAAATATCAACACACTCAGTTACATGATATAAATCTTTTCTAGCTGCATAGAAAGCAGCCACCAGTTTACATAGATTCCAATGTAACTTATTGGATGAACTGACTCAGTAGACTATAAGACTAAAGAAACTCAATTATAAATAAAGTGTGTGGCAAAAGTTCCAAGAGATCATCATAAAATTACATAAAATAGAGAAGTTACAGTAATAGAGCTGCTGAGTGTGATGAGCAGTAGCTACAACTAATGTTAACTGAGGTATTCAAAAATACCTTTGCTATGTGAAAACATAAAATGTTAAGTGATCATAGAGAAATTTTAACACATAGAATTATTATATGATTGACACATTTGATGACAGTAAGACTGAGACAGAAAATAAACATGACAAGAACTATGAAAGCATTTTCCAAAGGCACCCAGAGACAAAGTACGTGAAAAACTAGTTATGACTCAGAAAAGAACACTTAGGAGCTATAAAACATGCCTCAGAGATAAAGATGTACCAAAGCTGTAGGGTGTACATTGCCTGTTAGTCCCAACTCTCTGGAAAAGGCTGAGGCAGCAACATGAATATCAGGAGGCAGTATAATATAAAGAACCTGTTATAAAAGAAAAATCAGGGGCAGGAGAGATGGCTGAGAGGTTAAGAGCACTGACTGCTCTTGCAGAGGACCTGGGCTCAGAACTGTTTTTAAGCCTGGTGTGGTGGCTCACGCCTTTAATCCTAGCAGAGGGTCTCCCTTTAGTCCCAGCTGGCCTGGGGCTCCCTCTGTAGACCAGACTGCCCTTGAACTCACAGAGATCCACCTGCCTTTGCCTCCCCAGTACTGGGATTAAAAGTGTGTGCCACCACACTCAGCAATATTAAAATTTTTAACATGCAGAGTTAAGTATCTGTGCGATGTTGATATATTACATTATAATTTTTTTAATTTTTTTGTCAGGGGAGAGCATGAACACAATCCCCCACTGCCACAAATTATGCAGTCGAGTTTCCCACATTTGGGGAAATCGAAGGGGCAGCACATCCTAATGGATGAGCCTCACCCTGGGAAAACCACCTTCCTGATCATGGTATCTCCCCTGCCAAATAAGTATTAACATGTAGAGTTAAGTATCTGTATGATTTTAACCTGAAAAAAAAAAAAAAACAACAATGTATGACACCAGGTGTGGTGGGGCACTCCTTTAATCCCAGCACTCAGGAGGCAGAGGTAGGCAGATCTCTGTGAGTTCCAGGCCAGCCTGTTCTACATAGTTAGCTCCAGGCCAGCTGAAATTAAAGTTAGACTCTGTCTCAAAAAGAACAACAACAACAACAACAAAAAACAATCTGTGTGACTATTTAATAATCAAGTAGGACAAACTTTGAGAAAACAAAGATTACTCAGTGTAAATCAGTTTTCAGTTATCTCTGTAAAATTTCATACAATCACCAATATGCATCATGTGTGCAAGCCTGGCTTCAAAATCAGGGGCTGGAGAAATAGCTTAGTGGTTAAGAGCACCAACTGCTCTTGCAGAGGACTCGGGTTCGATCCCCAGCACCCACATGCCGGCTGAGAACAGTCTGTAACTCCAATTCCAGCAGAACTCCAGTTCTAGGGGAATCTGAGACCTCTTCTGACCTCCGCGGCATTGCACAACATGGGTGCACAAACCTACATGCAGACAGTACACTCATACACATAAAAAATAAATAAAAAATTAAAAAATTAAAAAAAACCACCATGACCAAGGAAAATTATGAAAGGAAGAGTTTATTTGAGCTTATGATTGATGGTTCCAGGGAATTAGAGTCCATTGTGGTGGGAGGCATGGTGGCCTGGGCTGGAGCAGAAAGTCAAAGTTCATGAATCTCAATGAGTACAAGAAGTCAAGAGAGACAGACTGGAGATTGCAAGGTTTGTTAAACTCACTAAGCCCACCCCCAATGATGTACTTCCTCCAGCATGGCCACACCTTCTAAGTTTTCCCAGAAAAGTGCCACCAACTGGGAACAAAATGTCTAAATACTTAAAGCCTATGAAGGACATTCTCATTCAAACCACCACACTATCCATTTTCCTGCTGGGGGGTGTGTCAGGTACACATACTCAAGGGTTTAGCATTGCAGACAGAAAGGACCTTCTGTTTGTTGGTGGGTGGATTCTAGAGCTCATTGAGAGATTCATATTATAACAACATAGTTGCTTTCAGATAAACAGAACTATAACCATAATGTTGTTCAGCTTGCCTTTTGTCTGGAGGATTTGGTGTTAGCATCCACAAATGAGAGAATCCATTCTCAGTTTGTCTTTCTGGGACTGTGTTACTTCACTCGGCATAAGGGCTTTGTGCTCCATCCATTTACCTGCAAAGTTCATAATGCCATATTTCTTTACCACTTATTAGTACTCCATCTTGAGGGTGTACCACATTTTTGTCTTCCACTCATCTGTTGAGGGGCATTTGGGTTTGTTGCAGTTCTATGCTATTGTGAGGAGATCTGCAATAAACATGGATGTGCATGTATCTTTGTGGTAGGATGAGTCTTTGGGGTATATACTCAGGAGTGGTATGACTGGCTCAGGTGGTAGGCTCATAAAAATAATTTCTAAACCACAACAAAAGACAAACATTTGATCAGTATATTTGTGATACTTTCATTTATATAGAAATTAATAATTAGAGCTGTGTGGGGTGGTGCACACCTGTAATCCCAGCACTTGGGTGGCAGAAGCAGGAGGATCCCTGTGAGTTCAAGGCTAGACTGCTCCACTTAGTTCCAGGCCAGCTGGGGCTAAAGGGAGACGCTGTCTCATAAAAGGCCCAAAAACATAATAATAATTAGGTTTATAAATATAAGAACCGGAATTCATTACCTGATCTTTGGATAAATTTCCTTTGTGTATTTGTTGTGGTATTAAAAAAAAATAGCCACATTTAATTTATGAAAGTTGCTCGATTTTTACAAGATAGACCCTGATAAGGGGCATTATAGAAAAGAAATTTTGTGCCCACACACTTCATCATTTGTGTGGCTGTTTAGCCCTAACCCTCAATATGATGAGTTTTGGGTATGGAGCTTTGCGAAGATAACTGGTCCATGAAGGGAGAGACTTCATTAATTAGAAGAGTCTTCTTTTAAAACTTATCCCAGGTTGTTTCCTTTTCCTTATGTTGTATCTGCATACAATGTATGAATCAGCATTTTAAGCTCTTGACAAACACCAAAAATCCAAATACTTTGGTCTGAAACTCCACACTCTTCAGAACTGTGAGAAATAATTTCATGATCACAAACCACATAGTAATCTTCTACTATAACCTGAAAAGACTCAGACACAGACTTAGTTGATTCTGTTGTCTACCTGTTTCAAGAATTGGGTTCTCTTTCATTTTTGTCATCCAAGTATGTAGAGGACTTTCCCTGGATGGCCAAGTGCCCATGTTGAGTCACAAGTACAGCAAGTGGTCTGAAGAGATAACTCAGCAGTTAAGAGCACCGACTGCTCTTGCAGAGGACCCGGGTTTGATTCCCAGCACCCACATGGGAGCTAAGAGCCATCTTTAATTCCAGTTCCAGGGGAATCTGACACCCTCTTCTGACCTCTAAGGAATTGCATGACACAGGTGTGTGGGAATGAACTTTGTGTGTGGCTTGAAGTGAGAAATTGTAAGACCTGTTCCGGGAGATCTCCAGTTATCTGATATCTCTGTGGGCTTCCAGAGTTACCTGTAGCTAGAAGAATCTGGATATTACAATGATTCTTTGCTTCTCCTTATCACTGCAAAGTTCCAGGACCCTTCCCTTGAGGCATTGAGCAGAATGTCACACCTCTAGTTACCTGTTGCACAAACTAGAGCTCTGCAGCCCCCCACCATTAGAACCAAGTTGGCTCACCCCTCCCTTCCACCTGCTCTCCACTTCCTTGCCAAAAGCACTGTAGTCTTGAATATATAGACCCCACTGACAGAAAATAAATGGAGTTCCTATTCTCCCTGACTCTCCACAAGTGTGTGTGAGCCTGCTTATTTTTCCTACAGGTGATCTCTGGCGGTATTCCCTACCCCCTTCTTGAGAGAGCAGAGCCTAGAGACTGCCAGCCTGCAGGCAGGAGGGAAGTCCTGGAGCTGAGCCAAGAAGGGAAGGACAGCGTGTGGAAGGAGGTCACAAGTGACTCAATGACACTGACCTGACAACTGGTGCCCAGAATGTGACGCTTGACTTTCCACCAAAGAAAGAAGGAAAAAGGGTATTTATCAGGCTATCTCTCTTAGCCCTGATTTCCCCCATGTGAGGGAAATCTTGGAGGGTTTTACCGTAGAGACAAGGAGATACCCCCCTAAACAGGGTAGTCACAACCAGCTATGGTATATCTCTGTGGAATTTAACTCTTTTCCCATGAGAGATTAATCTTTGAATCTGCGTTAAGTCTCTGTCCTCTATACGGCCAGCTGTGCCACATCTCCAGGGAATTCTCTCTTCCCATGAGGTTAGTCTTTTGAACTGTCCCTTTCCCTAACCACTAGCATTTCCTATCTCTCTTTATCATGGGTAACAGACATGCCAAAAAGACCCACAGGCTAAGAAAATAAAAACACTCCTCAAGAGTCAAGGAATTATAATTTCCATGAGGGAAGCTACCTCCTTTTGGAGTGAGATTCTTAATATTGCCCCATGGATGTCCCCTGCAGACTTATGGAGTTCAGAGTCCTAAACGTGGGTAGCATGTCCAGGATTCTGAACTCCATAGTCTGCAAGAATGCTAGACAGCTAGAAAATGCTCCGGCATCTCTCACGCTCTTGCCACTACTAGCTGTGGTGAGACACTGCTTAGGGCCTTCTCACCAAACCAAGCCAGGAAAGGAAAACAACAAAATTAAATAGAAGACCCCCTCCTCCCAAGAACCTGCTAAAACTCCCCTTGAGAACCCCAATAAAATTCCTTCTGAAAGCCCCCAATCTTCAGACCCAGTAAAAATAGAACAGGATAATAAAAACATCCAAGCAGCTAGCCTTAACCTTTCCCCTAGTTATCAGCCACTCCCTTTCCAAAGGTCAGAAACACCTTTATCCTCAACCTCTTCCCTCTCTGCTACAGAAAAACTGTGCCAGATTCAGGATAACCCAGATCTTCAATTACAGTCATACCCTGTTAATTTAGCTCTGACTTGGGGTCACCATCTAAACTGGTACCCGTACCAAGCAAGTGAGTTGAAAGAACTCAGGCAAGCAGTCAGAGAGGATGGCGTCCAGGCACAGTGGGCAAAGTCCATTCTCCAGAGCTTTTGCACTTTTCTTAACACTCCATAAGACTGGAGAGATATATGTAGATCTGCACTCCCAGGTCCACTATTTTCACAATGGGAAGCACTATACAGAGATAAATGTCTCCAACAGGTTCAGAGAAATCAAGGGCAACCTAACATAGACTGAGGTTATGAACAGCTCTTTGGAAAAGGAGATTTTAGCACAGGGACACAACAGGCTGGACTGGTCCCAGGGTACTTTGACCAGGTCCACCTTTGTGCCCTACAGATCTGGGATAGTATTATACCACCCACTGAATCCCAGGCCAGTTCATTATTATTTCCTAGGCAAAAACCTGAGGAACCCCTGTCTGACTTTATCTTAAGAACTAAAAGCAGCCTAGAGAGGAAGATCCCCAACTTTACAGCCAGAGAGATACTCCTCAAAAATATTGTTTGGGAGGGAATGAATTCAGAGTGCAAACAAGTGTGCCAGGGCTTAAAAGATGACCATTATGACAGATGGATAGTGGCAACTCAGGACATGGGCACAGCCTCCCACAAAGCTAATTACGTAGCGCTATCCTTTGCATCTGCTGTCACCACAAATGAAAAATGTTTTAACTGTTGAGACAGAGGTCATTGGAAAAGACAGTGCCCAAAAGCACCAGTCTCTCCCAGAGGGCCTCCTGAATGCCCCCCACATGTTCTCTGCCCCCGGTGTAAAAAAGGATATCATTGGAGGAAAGATTGCTGCTCAAACTATGATAAAGATGGTAAAAAATTGCCACCTTTAAACTCCTGGGTGGGCAATCCCTAGCCCAGGGAAAAAAAGGGGGGAAAAGAGTCATTGCACACCCTCTGGGCAGCACCTATTTCAGAAGGCTCACATCCTGCACTGACAATTAAAATTGGGGGGAGCTCTTTTAAATGTTTGATAGATACAGGGGCATATAGAACCATTATAAAACAGCAAGAAATACCCCCTGACTGGCCCTTGCTTCCAGGACCTAAACTTCTAGGAATAGGAGGGCCCTCAAAATCTTACATAACTAAAAATGTTTACACCTGGGAAGACCCTTATGGAAACACAGGTCAGATTCTCCCATTAATAGCACCCACTAATATCAATCTGCTAGGGCGAGATATTTTAGAGGCTTTGGATGTGGTTATTGCCACTCCAAATGAGAAAAACCATGCCCAGACTGGCAGAAAATGCCTCCATCATCTCAGCAAGAAGTACCCCCAATCCTGAGGGTCACTGCAGAGTATTCTCCCCCTCTTCTGGACTGGAAGTCAGATGATCCAGTCTGGATTAAGCAGTGGCCTTTACCAGGGGAGAAATTACAAGCTCTCCAAGACTTAGTCAAGGAAAAATTTTCATTGTGACACATCCATCCATCTCACAGTCCCTGGAACACCTCTGCATTTGTCATTAAAAAGGTAACAGGAGGTTGGTGTCTCTTACAAGACCTGCAAGCCATTAACAGAACTATGCATGTATGGGGCTCACCACAGAGAGGTCTCCCCCTTGCCTCTGCTATTCCAGCTGACAACCATCTGTAGCCTTAGATATAGAAGACTGTTTTTTTTTCCATCCCCCTCCATGCTGAGGATTGCAAGCAGTTCACTTTCTCAGTTCCTGCAATTAACAACTCAGGTCCATCAACTCATTATGAGTGGACTGTAGCCACAAGGCATGACCAACAGCCCAACGCTCTGCCAAGAGGCAGTAGCAGTGGCTCTTAAACTCCATATGGAACAAGGTCTGAAAGTCTTCCATTATACAGACGACATTTTAGTTTGGGACAAATCATCAACTGACCCAGCAACTTTAAAGGACAGGCTTGTACCATTCTTAGAAGCTTTTGGATTTAAAATAGCCCATGCTAAGGTTCAAATGATTCCCCCAATTCATTTCCTAGGCACTTAAATTTCTCTCACTGCAGTGAGACCTCTCAAACCTGTACTCTCCCTTCCTCCCAAGCTCACGCTAGCATCCCTTCAGTCCTTTCTAGGAAATCTTAACTGGCTCCGCCCATGGCTGTCCATCCCCACCACAATGCTACAGGCTCTCTTTGACCTTCTTCCAGGTGATAGGGACTCAGCTTCCAGGTGAAAGATCACAACAGAAGCCTCAGAAGCTCTGGCTGAAGTCAACCGAGCTCTCCAGAGCATGGCTTTAGCACGTTTCACACCCTCCCTTCTTGTGGAGTTGCTTATTTTTAACACTACCCCCATGCTCATAGGAGCCCTTTACCAAGCCAGGGGAGTACTAGAGTGGCTGCACACGCCCATAGGGGTAACTCCCCCACTGTTAACTGAAATGAATTCTTTAGCTGCTATGATAAGAAATGGGAGGAAACGTTCCCTGCAGACACTGGAGAAGGATCCTGATGTCATAGTGACACCCTTCTCCCTTCTGGATATCCAGGGCTGATGCAAAATCATGTTCATATAGCTGTAAGCCTCATGTGATTTCCAGGACAGATAGAAAATCACTACCCTAACAACAGGTGGGTCTCCGCTCTCCCATTGCTAAACTGGCTTCCTCCCTGTCTTTTCCAAGATGTGCCTGTAAGGCAGGCCACATCTGTTTTCACAGACAGAGGGAAGTGAGGGGCTGCAGCCATCATTTATGACAACCTGGAACAAGCCCCTCAGATCCTGTTTCAGCTGCTCCCTGACCATTCCTCACAGTACAGAGAACTCTATGCTGTTTATCTAGCTCTCAAAGAAACCAACAGGCCTCTTAATCTCTTCTCAGACAGTATCTATGTGATCAATCTGCTGCCCTGACTATCCAGATCCTTTGTCTTATTAGACAAAAATCCCCTCTCCTGGCTTCTCATTGCAGTTTCATCCTTTTTTTTTTTAATTTTTTATTACTTCTTTTTTTTCATTTTTTAACAATAAGTAATAATTTATGAGTACAAGCATCCTTCACGTAAAACCAATTTTCAAGTGGTTGTGCCCAAACCCACACAGCCCAAGGGTCCCATCCTCCACCTGGGGGGGGGCTTGTATGTTCAATCAAGCTGATCAAATGTCTAGTCTATATTGCTGTAGTTTCACCATTCACCCCAATCGCAGCCTTTACATTCTACCATGCCCCCTCTTCCACAGATTGTTCCCTAGGCTTAGAAAAGGGGTACAGGTGGACAAGAAGCAAAACATTCTACTTTCTCTGGAGCTGTTGTTTTGGACTCTGGTCAGTACTGGCTGTCTCCTTTCATGGGCTGACAGTTTGTCCAGGAATAATCTTTCAATCCTACTAATGAAGCACAAGCAATTAGATATATAGGTATTTAAACAGTACTAATTGTTATGGTAGGTTACTTTGGTATAGACACAGATGTTTGGATGGTATGGTAATCCATGAATTACATTTTTTTTCTGTAAGATATGACAGGGTCTTACTGTGGCTTATAACATCTCCTAATCACTAGAGGATGTAAGCTTGTGGCATCAGCCATGGGGTATTCCTCCAAGGAGAGAGCTAATAGCCAATTAGATTTGGGATATACAGGCATATGGCTGCCACTGCTGCACAGTATTTCCAGGCAGGTGAGGTGTAGCTGGTGCTGACAGAGGAGTCTTGCTTGACTCAAGGAGACCTATATTTGCTTTATTGGTTTAGTGGCCTTTGGTAACACTCTCTGGTATTTCAGAGACCAACTGTATACTTGCAAGTGTGGTCTCAATACATCTTTCCCATGCTTACATCTGGTCTTCAACAGGAGGGCCTTATCGCCTCCCTTATAGGAGTTACCCCCTCTTTATACAGCACATCTGTGCACATAGCCTCCTGCCAGGACCTCTCTATGAAGGCAACTCTCTTGCAGACCTAGTCTCCTCTACAGGGGTCTATGTCCTGTTCCTCTCTGAATCAGAAAAATTTCACTCCCTCACCCGTTAACCTCCAAGCTCACTTTCCTAAAATTCCTTCCACCCAACTTCAGCGAATCCTTAGAACTTGTTCTTCCTGTTCTGCTCTGATTAGAACCCCTGCACTACAGGTTTTGGGAATTAACCCCAGGGGATTAAAAGCCAATGCCCTCTGGCAACCTGATATTACACACATAGCTTCTTTTGGGAAACAAAAATATGTATTTGTTACCATAGACACTTATTCCAAATTCATCTGGGCTACTCCCCATACAGGAGAGAAAGCCAAGGACCTCACTGCCCACCTACTTCCTACTTTTGCTACGGTGGGCATCCCCAAACAGATTAAAATAGACAATGGTCCAGTGTTTGCTAGCTCTCACTTTAAAATCACTTTGCCAATTATAGAATATTGAACATCATACAGGTATCCCTCATAACCCACAGGGACAATGCATCATAGAACAGACCCATCAGATCCTAAAATATCAATTATTACAACAAAAGTCAGGGAAATACCCTCCTAACATCTAACTGGCAATGGCATTGGCAACTGTAAACCTCTTTAACATTATGGAGATTCAAAGTGTCCAGCCATAGTCAAACATTGGCAGACACCCAGCACTGATCCTCAAACACGTGTCAGATGGAAAGAACCCTTAGACAATCAATGGAAATGACCTGATCCACTGTTAACAACTGGGAGGGGCTTTGCTTCCATCTTCCCACAGGATTGTCCAAGACCCATTTGGATTCTGGCCAGAAATGTCAGATTCATCCCCGCCGATCAAAAATATGGCATGCCTGTCGCTCTGGAAGAAACTTGAAAAACTCCTCATTTCTCCAAAACCCATGTGTCCCCCCTCTGCACCCCTGTCTGCCAACCTTTTAGCTGCTCTAATTATAGTTCGAACTAACTCAATCTCTGCCCAGCCTGTGAACAGACCACCGACTTGGACCCATGTCTGGTGATTTTTATCAGAGAAACTTGGGAAGGAAGAAATCGGGTAATTGGAACCAGCGACTTTCTTTTGCAAGGCTGCAATCACTTCCTCTCAGGCACCCTTTATCTGTTTCCCCCATCTTAACAAAGGACAGTGTTTGCAGATTCTGGTCTTGCAGGTTGGAGAGTGTTTGCAGCCCAAGAAGCCTGTTTCAAATCCAAAATAACCAGTTTAAAATTAATATACAGGACCCCTGGAGTGATTACTGGAGAGCTGGAGAACAGAGAAAACTTACAGCAACATCTGGTACCACAGCAGATAGCCATATCTCTTACCAGCTTGTTCTAGGTCCTCAATACATCCTCACTCAATCCCACATTCTGTTACAGGAGTCCAAAATTGAAGGAAAGCTGCAGTCCACTGTCACATGGCTTCAATACATTGAATATGCCAGAGATCTCAATTACCCCACCCACCCTAATGTCTCCCAATGTTTCTATGTGCATCCCTCACACGCCCTCTTTTCACTGCCATCCCCTCTAACACCTCTTTACAGGAATCTGTCTCCGTGGAGACAGAGCCAAGTGTTTCATGGCATTCCTCTCTTCAACTGACTCATTACACTTCCTATTTGTTTAGTGAGAGCTGCAGCAGCCCCAGACCCCAGGTGCCTCTGAAGTGTCCCTCAACAGGACCCTGTGTGTCAAATCACCATTCTTTCTCTGTTGCAATGGCACCGCATCCCTCTGTGCAAATGCTACTGGTTCTGGAATTTGTTTTCCTGTATTTATCACCCCTCAGCCCTTGCTTTATGAGAAAGAAGAAGTTGCTTGGATGCTGAGACGGGACCCAGACCATCAAAAGAGAGAGATTTTCATCCCTGTTCTGGTCAGCCTAGGCCTCGCCTTCTCCATGGCAGCGATGGGAACTGTGGGTGGAGCCCTAGCAAAGGTTTACAGCATGGAAGTGGACTTCCAAACTAAGCTTGATGAAGCAATGGCATCCACAACGAATGGCCTTGAATTGTTCCAGAGACAGATAACTTCTCTGGCCGAGGTGGTGATGCAGAACTGGCGAGCCCTGGACTTACTGACTACAAAAAATGGGGGAACCTACGTGTTCCTGGGAGAAGAATGTTGTTTTTATTTAAATGACTCTGGTATTGTCGAGCAAAATGTTAAAACCCTAAAAAAATCTCAGGAAAGAACTCCTGTGATAGATAATCCCCACAAGTTTCTGTCCCGAGGTTTTCGAACCCCCTGACCTCCTGGCTACTTCCCTTACTGGGACCCATTTTCATCCTAGGAGTCCTCCTGACTACCACACCCTGTGTCCTCCAGTTTATCAAAAACCGAATCAATACACTCACTGAGGTTGTGGCCAACACTGTTCTAGTGCAATACCAGGCTGTCCCAGGGGACTCCCTAGAGGACCTTGACATTACTGCTCCATTTTAATTAAAAAACAAAGGATGGGGTGTGGGAATGAACTTTGTGTGTGGCTTGAAGGGAGAAATTGCAAGACCTGTCCCTGGAGATCTCCAGTTATCTGATATCTCTGTGGGCTTCCAGAGTTATCTGTAGCCAGAAGATCCAGGATATTACAATGATTCTTGCTTCACCCTATCTCTGCAAAGTTCCAGGCCCCTTCCCTTGAGGCATTGAGCAGAATGTCACATCTCTAGTTACCAGTTGCACAAACCAGAGCTCTGCAGCCCCCCCATTAGAACCAAGTTGGCTCACCCCTCCCTTCTGCCTGCTGCCCACTTCCTTGCCCAAAGCATGCATATATATATATATATATATATATATTTATATCTCACTTACAGAAAATAAACGGAGTTCCTATCCTCCCTGGCTCTCCACGTGTGTGTGTGTGTGTGTGTGTGTGTGTGTGTGTGTGTGTTTATTTTTCCTACAGGTGATCTCTGGCAATATTCCCTCCCCCCTTCTTTCGGGAGCAGAGCCCCAGAGACTGCTGTCCTGCAGGCAGGAGGCAAGTCCTGGAGCTGAGCCAAGAAGGGAAAGACAGCATGTGGAAGGCAGTCACGCGTGACTCAAAGACACTGACCCTACACGGGTGCACAAACCTACATGCAGACAGTACATTCATACACATAAAAAGTAATACTATTAATTTTTTAATTGAAAAAAGAAAAAAAAAACAAGTACTGCAAACAAATAATTAATGTAAGTTATTCAAATAAAATAATTTTATTTATATTGTTTATATCAGCAAAGACTTTCAATATTAAAAATTCTCTCCCTGATTTTACTGTCATAGCCTTCAAAGAGATTATTGCAGATTTATTTCATTTGATTCTTTCAATTTAAAATCTCAGGTTTATATTTATCGAGCTATGAATGAGAGGGTCAGGGAGTTCATTGTGCTTATGTTTCCTCCTTTCATTTATGGAAGAGATATGCAGTGCTTACTAAACTGTCATGTCAAGATTCCATCATTGGCTTTTACTACTCTTCCTGATAAGAGTATCTCTAGTTAGTAACTAGAAAGGTGACTCTTGTAATGATAGTAAAATGTGTTCTAAGACTTTCAGTCTAGGGAGTGGAGTGATGGTTCAGTGGTTAATAGCACTGACTCTTCTTGCAGAATACACTATTTTTTTTTACAAAAGTTCTTTCATTCTAGTGAGAATATCTAATATAATAATAGGCAAGCAGTTCAGAGTCATCAGACCTCTTTCTAGTAAGCTGAAAATATATTTATAAAACATATGCTTGTATTCCCCTGAATCTCTATTAACTTATGTATAATAATAGAATCTCAAAATAATAGAAAACAGTTATGGGAGAACTTTCTTCTGATTACTTTCATTTTAGTGATTACATGTTTTAGTTTATGATAATGCGTGCTTTCTGGGTCTGGTAAAGAACTTGAATATAAAAATGTAAAAATTAGCCTAGATTTTTAAAGGTTTTATATCATAAACAAGAATATAAGTTCACATGCAAACTATTTTGAGTTAAAATTTATAGCACAACCTTTTGTTTTACTTGTTCTAGTAAATATATTTTATCTAGGGTCTGACTGTCCATAACTGTAGAACAGCTTGCAGCAATGTTTCACTATGGACTCTAATCAATCAATATTTTCATAGATGGTTATTAAGTTACTAATTACATGAATAAGTCATATTTCTTCACGGTTCAGAAATAGTGATAATAAATTCTTTAACCTTTATTTTTGATACTTCATGCAGATTTACAATGAAATGGGACCATGTGTTCCCCCATCTTCTCCCTCCCTTTTTCCCCCATTATTCTCCTAGGACACCCGCTTCCAAATTTGTCTCTTTTTAACATTTTGATAATCCATTACATCAATTTAGTGTTGTTTATATTTGCCAGGGTGTGCAGCCACCAAATGGAAAGTGGGGAACCTAAGTGTGGTCATACCCACAAAATATAAATTCTCTCTCAACCAGCAGCTATCCTCTGCCAATACCTCCTCAGATTGGGCTAGAGCCATGAGATTTTCTGTGCCATCTCTGCTGAGATCTGGCTGGCTTGATTTTATGGAGGATTTAATGCAGTTAATCACAGAAGCTATGAGAGTAGGATTGTGATGTGCCTTGTAACAGAATATGGATGGATGCAAGAGACAGAAAGCATGAGAGAAGACCAAATAAGGAATATTGCTCTAACTCAATAAATGCTGGTTCTATTTACTGTGATATCAAAAGATTGTGTATTTGTTATAATGTCAAAATGTTGTAGATATAAAATGTGAGAACTGGAAATTGTTTTGGACATTTATAATGTGAGGTGCCTAGAAATCACTTAGAAATGTTGATAGCTGTTTTGGGTGCTATCCTTTAACATTAGGCTAAGACTTTTTGAAATTGAAATAGTGACGTAAATTTGCGATCTTTACATAACCAGGAGCATTTTGAGCATTATCTTGAAATGTATAGATGAAAAAAATTATCAAATAATTGTTGCTCTTAATGACCCATTAGGTATATTAATATTTAATTCCTTGAGTTTTAAGCTAAATAATAATGTTAAAATATTACTGAATTTTGCCAATATGAGGGGTAGCTGTTACTATGAAAAAATATTAAAAATAGCTGTAAATATCAACTAGTGGAGATAAAAATTGAATGAACTCAATTTTTCAAATATCAAATAACTAATTACCTATCTAGTCTAGAAATCTAGGCTGCTTTCTGTGAATTAATACTTAGTATTACTTTGCATGGAAGAAACTAATGTTTATTTTTTTGGTCCTTCTGAGATAGGGTTTCTCTGTAACTACAATTATCCTAGAATTCACAGACTAGTCTGTGTTCAGTCTCACAGAGATCCACCTTCTTCTTTGCCAGAGGGCTGGGATTAAAGGCATGCACCACAGTGCCAAGGCAAATTCAAGGTATTTCACAGTAAGAAGCTGAAGATAAAGATAGTGTGGTTCTTGGCTATCTTGGTTTAGAAGAATATAAGAATTATTTGTTTATAAACAAATAAGTGGTAATATACAGTTTTAGCAATTCCACACTAAAATGGATATTCTGACTCATTTCACTTAGAGACATTTAACCCTATCCCAAAATTTTCTTCTTTTTGCCTTTTCCTATGCTTTTACCTACAGAAAGGGAATGTGACTGTGCCGACCTGTTTGTTCTGGGCATTATAGTGTCCACCAAACAAAGCCTTGCTCATGAAATAGTCTTTTTTTTTACCTTAATTTTTATTGAGCTTTTGTACATTTCATACAACATTTCTTAATCAAATTTAGACCTGTTGCCCCATGCCTACCTCCCTCACCAGAGTTCATGCATTCTGCCATACATATTAAGTACTGTGTTACATCTTTTTCTTATGATAGTTTGTATTATACTTTTTATCTCATGTTAAATTACAATCTTTTGACCTTAGTTTGCAGTTGTTTTTACACAATCCATTGGTTCTGTTCTTATTTTCCCAAATCTGGCTCATATTTATTTTCTTTGAATGTGTTACAGCATCATAGTTCGAGGCAGGGGCTCATTCAATTATGTACCTTATCCACTCTAAAAGTACTTAATGATATCATAACTTAGAGCTGCCACTGGGTGAAATGATGGAAATAAACCACGGGCTCCAGCAGTGTCTTTTGGGGGTTTACATACCAATTAATGTAACATATGTTTCAAGAAAATTATAAAGTGAAATTAATGATATGAATGAATAGTAACCTAATAAGAATGATAAAACAAATGTGGTGAAGTATGACATTCCTGAGAACATTTCCTGCATACAGTTTTCACGTTCTCATTTTTGCAGCCCAACTTCCATTCACTTCTATCCTTTTAATTTCTCCTCACATTGCATCAATGCAAATTCCAACAATCATCGTAATTGTGAAGTTAAATTATATTAATAGCAGACGGCCTGTGAAATGATGAGTAAAACAATTTTTGATTAGTGCTGGAAATTATTTCTTTCAAATGCTGACTATTTCCACTAGAGATCCTTAAAGCTCAGGCATATGTTGACTGCTGTACTCACAGATCTGTGGACTGTGAAAAGAGTACACAGCTACTATATGTTAAAAGGAATATTTTAGCAGATATATGAGGTCTAATTTTCTCAGCTTCCTTCTGTCTTCTTTCATAAACAATATCATAGAATATCAAGATATTTAAAAACAATTTATTATGATTTAAAATGAAGTAAAATTATTTCAAAATATAGTACATTTATCTTACAGAATTCTAAAATATTTTGTTGAGACTACAGAAAAATTAGAATAATTCAATTAAGTAACAATTTTACTGCAAAATAAATGAAAAGAAGAAACAAGGAAGGCTTCATTGATTATAAATTAAAATCTTGGCTCAAGACTAAAATTTTAACTAATACATAGGTTGTCAATTACTATATTTCCTTTTATGACAATATTCGAGAACATAATGTATCATTATTTGAGGGGCTGAGGAAATGGCTGAGTTACTAACGTGCTTGGAGAGGAGCTGTGAAGTACAGCTTATGTCAAACTTGAGCCTGTGCAAACACGAGCAAAACCACCTGCACACTAGTGCATGTTGCCTGTCTCCTCCATTGTTCTCTGTGTAACTGAGTCAGTGTTCCTTGCTGAGCAAGTTCCCCAGTAGTCTGGCTATGTTGACTGCCCCCACTATCCTCCTATCTCTGTTTCTCTAGGATTGGAATTAATGCACACACTGCCACACAAGGATTTTGACGAAATCACTGCATATCTAAATTGGGTCGTAAAGTCAGTAGCAAGGACCTTACCAGCTGAGCCATCCACCAGTCTTTTTCTTTACTTATCTAGTTTTTTTTTTTTTTTTTTTTTTTTTTCGGGGTGGGGTCCAGGGCAATGCTGTGTAGTCCCAGCTGCCCTTGAACTCACTGTCTAGAGCATCTCTGACTGGCCTCCCTTTCATGATGATCTGCCATCCTTTGGCTTCTTCCAGAGTGCAGGGAATAAGGGCATGGGCCAACATGCCCCAATCTAATTTCTGTATATTTAAAAAAGTTATATGGATTGCCTATTGTTCCTGTTCTCTATCACTGTGATAAAAACACTAACCAAAACCAACTTGGAAAGGGAGGGGTTTATTTGGTTTATAGCATAGTCCATCATCAAGGGAACCCAAAGAAGAAACTCAGAGCAAGGATCAGGAGTAAAGACCATGGGGGGAATGTTGCTTATTGGCCTGCTCCCCCAGCCTGGGCTCAGCTAGCAGTCTTATACAAGAGAGGATCACTAGCCCAAGGGTGACACTATCCACAGTGGAATGGCCCCTCCCACATCACTCAAAGATAAAGAAAATGCCCTACCAATCTGGCCACAGGCTTGTCCAATGGAGGAAACTCCTCAATTGAGGTTCCCTTTATTCATGCATGTCAAGTTTAAAGCTATCCAGCACACACACTTCTTCATTGTGCTTGATTATGATTTTTATTCTTCATATAAATTTGTACATTGATGCTCAGAAAAATATATGTTGTGCTAGAGAGATGACTCCGTGGTTAAGAGCACTGGCTGCTGTTCCAGAGGACCCAGTTTCAATTTTCAGCATTCACACAGCAGATAAAAATGTCCCAAATTCTAGTTCCAGGGATCTGAACCACTTCTTTCCTCTGAAGGCATTGCAAGATGTGTGTGCACTTAATGCATGCAGGCAATATACTCATACAAACAAATCCAAAATAATAAATAACATAAAAAGAAAACTGAATGTGTTTGGATAATGGAGGAAAGTTTTGTTTAGCATTTCTTTTGAGGCATTTCCTGAATGAAATGCATGTGAGCCAAAATAATTTCTTTTTCTCAAATATTAGTATAACTTTATGACTAGGTAATTTATGTTTCCCCACCTACTCTAAAAATACTCATTGACATTTTACTAGAGCATCAAATGAGTGTAATGGTAGAAATATTTAATAAAGTTACTAGCTTACTATTTTATAATCTAGTTAAAAAGAAATATAAACTACTTTTCAAAGCTAAGTATTTTAAAATAATAAATTAAATGATAATGATTTATATAATAACATAATAAGTTGTATTAATAACTTAACTGGGCATTTTGGCATGAAAACCCATAACCCCTGCAACATGAGAGGCAGAGGCTGGAGGATAACTGCATGTTTAAGGCCAACCTGATTCAGTCATTTAATTAAAAGACAGCCAGTGCCACATAGTGAATCCATTTTTCAAAACATAATACAGCGGATTGAATTTATGGTACATAAAAGTTTCTAAAAGATTAAGAAAACAGCAAAAATAAACTAATAATTTTACTCATACTACTTAACAGATTGTAAATTTATCTTCTGTTAGATTTAGGCAAATTCGATATCCACATGTAGTAGATGATTATTTTGGTTTAAAATTGTTAAGAATATTCATTATACAAATAACTGTCTATAGTCTAAGTAAAGATAATTGCTATGAGTTCATCATTGATGATGAAAAGAACAGTAGATTCTCCTCTGCAAACTGTTTTCTTGTAAATTCTAGCTCAAGAAATGATATAAACTCAAAGCTTTCAATAAAATAAACATATTATTGAGCTTCTCTGACACTGTTGTTATTAGTAGGAATCAGTATTTAACAAAAATTATATCATCAATATAATATACCAGTAGTGAAAAGAGACAATAAGTAAACACACCTTATGCACATGTACATAAATAATTTAAAGGAAAACTGAATGAAACAAATTTTATGAAGAAAGGCCTGTGCATTTCATGGTATTCCCATCTTTGTACTCGATTATTGACTAAGGATCATTTTATGAATAAACCAATACCACATTCTTTGGTATGGGGGGGGTCCCTCTCCATTCCAGCTCCATCCTCAGGCAGGCTTGTCCTCAAGGGTTCACCTTGATGGGGGTCAGGGAAAGGTGAGTGTGGTGTCCGCCTGCTTCCCAGCCTTCCTTTCCCAAAGACAATTAGATGCCACATGGAGTCCAGTCAAACAGGTACTTGTTTATTGTAGGCAACACAGCAGTTATAAAGGCAAAAACCACAAAGGGATTTCCAAGGTGGGAAACGGGCAACCAATCATCCTAAAGGTCAAGACAGCACGCAGGCTACATTCCAAGCAGCTTAATGGCAAGCATGTGCTGATCACGAGCTGTCCACAAGTGAGGAAATAGATAGGGCCAATCAGAATTTTTTCTAAACAAATTTGACCGCTCCTACCTTGCTTCTTTCAGGCGCCTTTTCTAGGCAGGTCCTATTGATTTGTAAAGGTCTTCTAGTTCCCTCTTTTTGTTTTTGTAAGAGGTGGGCTACAAGGGCCCAGTGCAGTGAAATCCCATTAGGAGCACCTCACATGAGATGGCTACTACAGTTGCGGTGTCAGGACTTCACGGGTCCTGAGCATCTCAGACAGTTACCATGGGGCCTGAGGGGCATTTACACATGTGAGTCTTTGTTTGTGTTAGGCACTCAGTCAAATTGTTGCCTTAACACCACTAGTTGTACTGAGTCTACTTGCTTTCTTACGAAGGCTACTATCTTGTTTAAGATGCACAGTGAGGACAATTAACAACATGACTAGGGGGCCCAGGAGAGTGGAGACCAGCAAAGTAAACCAAGGGGACTTGGCGAATCAGGTCTCAAACCATCCCAGATTGTCCTCTCTCACGAGTTTGCATTTATCCAGGCCTTCCCTCACCTTGGCCATAGAGTCCTTGATGACCTGTGAGTGGTAATCATAGAAACAGCACTCTTCCCCCAATGCAGCACATAGCCCCCTTTGCTGGAGGAAAAGGAGGTCTAATACCCTCCAGTTTTGCAGGACTACTTCGGAGAGGGAGGAAAGGGATTTCTCCAGAAAACTTATGGAGGTTTCTATTCTTTCAAGGTCTTCATGTACGGTGGCTCTCAGGGACCTCATACTAGAGTGCTGGGTGGCTAGGGATGCTATTTCTATTCTTGCTCCAGCCTCCCCTAAGCTGAAGAGGGTGGCTATGGTGAGGGTGGTAAAGGCCTCTCTCTTCCCTATTCTGTAGCCCTCTGGTCCAATAAATATGCATGTCTTCCTTGGAGTGGTAGAGGATTAGAGGTCAATAGAGACCAAGACACAATACTCCCCAGAGCTGTTAAAAAACAGTAGTAGATAGGCAGGGAGTGAGTCCTGTCCATGAACAAACCCACCATTTTCCCTCACTTGGTATCAACCATTTGCCTGTCATCCAAGAGGAGGTATTTAGGCTATGGCATAATTTCTGTCAGGTTTTTGGGACTGTTCCTAAACAGGTTCCCTGTCTTATCACTTGTTGTAAGGTGAGGCCTATAACTTGTCCCCCCAGTGGCATTGGGAAGGATTTCTTTGCTCAGATACATTGAAGGTACAATTGGAGCTGACCCCTTCATAAAAGGGGGGCTTAACATCACAACACAGCCAACACAAATTAGTGACATTGGGATTAGTAAGGTTAAGGGCCAGATAGGCAGCTCACACCGGTCTCCAAAGTGGCTCCCCGCTGCTAGCTTTCATTAGCAAGGCAGGTGAAGTCATCGCCCGGAGGTGGGGCCACCAGTGCCAGGTTGAGGGGTCATTCTGAGATGGGGGCCTCAATCTGCAACCATGTTGCACTTTCTGAGATGGGGGCCTGAATACCTGATTAGGGCCTACTGCCTGTGATGTAGTATTAGGCAACTATACTAGTAGTCTTAGGGTTATGATGGAGCCAGAGTGACCTCCATACTTGTAAAACACCAGGCCCCATGCCTTTCCCTTTTGCCATTCAACATGATCAACCTCCTTTCCTTGATCAGTAAACCTGACCTGGACAAAGTCTAGCCAATCCTTAGTACAGGGCCTGCCAGCATACAGGGGAAGCATGGCATATGGGTTTCCATTGTTGAAAATGGCCAATTGTACCAAATCAGGCTTAGTCACCTTCCACCACCAGCCCCCATCATTAGCAGTCACACAATCCCATTTTTTGCAGTATGACTGTAGTATCCCTCTACATTGGTTTCCTTTCTGGTGTCCAGGGCATGCATAGAACCCATAACTATGGGCTCTAGCAGGGCTGGTGGATTTATAATCAGGATTTATGTTGCTGAAACAAAAATGTAGGTCAGGCCACCAGGTGTTTAATGGGGCCACCTGTTCAGTGATATTAAGAATTTTACCATTCTCTCCATCAGTCAGGATCCAACTTAACTGGAAGGGTTGGTGGGCAGAGATGCCAGATAAGGATCCTATGTCTAGAGGACCCCCCCCCCCCCCGAGTAGGAAAAGGAGAAGGAGTGTCCAGGGCTTTTTGCCATAGCCCCACAGGGTCATTTTTCTTTCCAAGATGGCTCAAGAGTCTGGGGACTCAGTCCTGGGAGGTAGCTTTGGCCTGGCTAAGTCTCTCCTCTAAGTCCTGGAGGATAGACATAATACCCACTGTGGTGACAACTAGCAGTGCTCTCCACCCTGGTCTTGGTATCATCCTACAGAAACACAAATAGGAATACCATCTCAAGGGTGTTTGTGCCCATGGACTTTGTTATGTCCTTGTCTGTTTCTTTTTCTTTTTTTCTTTCCTCTTTTTTTTTCATTAGTCAGAAGCGCTGTGAGTCTATTGCCACATCCTCCATTCCTTCTTTTCTCTCTCCTTGATTCATCTTCAATGGGTGGGTGCTTTGATTGGTCAGGGGTCATCTTCCTCCTGACAACAGAATTTAGAGGTCTCTGTGGGCACTCATATAGGGTTCGGATCCTCCATATAGGTAACACACTGCCAAAGCCTCAACCAAGAGTTAATAATGGATCGGGCCTCTCCATGCCTGTAAAGGGGGAGTCTTTCCATTTTACCTAGAACCTCTGGCCTTAGTTCCTGGGGTCCCTAATGTTTTTGGAATTGGGAATCCAGTTGATAGTTTACGAAAATTAAGAAATATTGTTGGTGACAAGGCCATGCCTAATTGCTGATGGGGATTTTATTCTACCCTTTTTGTTTTTGTTGTGTTGTGTGACCCTTTATGTTTTGTGATTGCATTCTACAATAGCCAGGCCTTGAGGGTTATAAGAGATTCCTGTGTTATGTTGGATTCCCACAAGCACAAAGAAGTCCTAGTACGACTCTTACTCACAAGCATGGGTCCACTATCAGTTTTGATTTCATTGGGGATTAGACCAGGGTAGTGCACACTGAGCGGAGGGGAAACTGGGGACTGGGCGACATGTTTGGCTTTTCTCTATTCTTTGACTGTGCCCACAGCATGTGGAGAATGTGTCATGGACATGAAAACATATTAAGCTTTGCCAAGGAGCACAATAATAGTCACATCTACTTTGCCATAGGGAATTGGGCTTAAGTCCCCCGGGGTTTTACCCCTGCTGTTGGTAAAGGCTGTACACTGCGGAAAGGTGACATGACTTGCAAATTGCTTGTTAAACATTTTAAAATGGGACTGGGGAAAGTCTCGTATGCAGGTCCACTCTCAATTACCATGGGTGTGAGGCCAGTAACCCTTGAGCCTCAATCAGGCCACCAACGACCTGGAGCGAGGCCATTTTTGATGCTCTTCTGGGATCCTGCTGCCTTACCCTGGGATAGAAACCCAGGCAGGTCTGATGCCCTCTGAGGTGTTGCAGGTAGATAGGATTCTGTTTTTTTCTAAGAAATGTGCAAATCTGAATCATTAGGAGAGTAATGAGTATTTCCATCCAGCTGAATAGCACACCAGGAAGAAGGTTGCTGACATATAAACTACCTGAGAACAGATTCATGGGTTTACTTACCTTGCTCAGGGCGCCAGGGCACTCATGAGTTCTTAAAATGGCTAAATCTTCACAGCATGTACAATTTCAAGATTTATCTTTTTTTGTTTTTTTTTTTTTTTTGGTCTTTTGAGACAAGTGTCTCCCTGTAGCCCATCGCTGTCCTGGAACTCACTCTGTAGACCAGTCTGGCCTTGAACTTACAAAGATCTACCTGCCTCAGGGTACAGCACCACTACAGCCCCGAGCCACCCCCATCACTAAATACATTACAGGCTCCCATCAAGGGCTCTGGAGCAAAGAGCCGGGGTGGGGGGCACCTCAACTAAGGGCACAGAAGGATGTCACCCATCTATGAGGGCCATAGTGACAATCCAAGTCTCCCAAGAATCCTTCCAAGGCCAAGGCCACCCAGTTGTTATTCCTGCATACCCATTCAAAGTCCCTAAGCCAGTAGGGAATAATAATTTTATGAGGATCTAAACCATAATGTCTCAGGGCGGCCTCACACCCCTTTTCATTTAAATCAGCTAATTGATCCATGGGTGTGTAAACCTGTGGCCCCGCCCCCCAGGGAGGCACGTGCCCATTGGAGGGGTTTCCCATCATGTATGAGGGCCAATGTCATTAAGGCCTCACCAGGTAGGTAGGATCCATAACTCAAGATCTTTACTAGGTGCATACCCGGCGAGTTGGGCTTGATTTAGGGCAAGTTGGACCTCATGTAGGATGTCAAGTTACTGACGGGCAAGATGAATCATCTCAGAGAGCTGCTTGCCCACCAGCAGCTGGAAGGAAGGTGCTGGGGTCTCAGTAGAGACAGGTATCCAGGCCCCTAGACAATTAATTTCCCCTAGTAGCCTTTGCAAATCAGTTAGTGTCAAGGATAAGGAGACGGCGAGCTGGGGCTTTAGAGGGCTTACCCCATCCAATGAAAGACTGGTGCACTTCCCCAAAAAAGAAAAAAAAAAAAAATAGCTGGGGGTGGTGGCCCACACCTTTAATCCTAGCACTTGGGAGGCAGAGGCAGGCAGATCTTTGTGAGTTCAAGGCCAGCCTTGTCTACAGAGTGAGTTTTAGGTCAGATGGGGATACAGGGAGAACCTGTCTCAAAAAGACCCCCTCCAAAAAAGAGAAAGACTGGTGCCTAATATCTTAAAGGGCGGTACAGTTTGCACCAGACAAATGAAGTCCTCCAGCCCGAAGGCAATCGACTAGGAAGTGGGAGGAGGCACTAGAAATAGAAATGATATTAATATATTTATGAATCAATGTCTCAAATATATAATACTTTAAAAAATTCTTGTCATGCTGGTATGTGTCTCTAACTCTCATCATTGTAGTACAGACACAGATAGGTTCCTTGAGGTCACTGAAAAGCCAGTTTACCCAAAGGGTAGTTTCTGTGCTCAGTTAGAAACACTTTCCCATAAAGCATACAGTGATAGAGGAAGAAACCAGAAATCGGTTTCTGGCCTCAACATATATGGGCATGTACAACTGTATGCACAAGTGCACATGCATCCAAAAACTAACTCAAAATGCACTATACACATCTACACAGAAATAAATTTTTTAGAAAGACTTTTAGAAACTTACTTCTGTAGAAACGTCTCATAATAGATACTTACACTGCAAATCTGGGCTCAATGTCTCTACCATACATCACAAGTTAGCAAATATAAACTAAACACTAGGGATGGACTCCCTTCTGTAGTTCTTGGCCCAGGTGTATCTCATAGTCTCATAAACTTTATTGGCTATTGCTGTTGCCTTTGGTTGCCCTAAAATAAAAAAAAAAAAACAACTTGGTGTTAAGACCCTAAGACCCTATTTCTGAAAAAAACTACATATATGAATTCTACAACAAATAAGGAAAAATCAAGCTGGTACTGACCATGAAGTTTCCTCTCTACTGGTTAGCTTTCATAGTGCTGAAAGGTGTTATGCATGCTACTGGAAAAGAAACGTAATCATTAATCTTGTCCAGCCATGAGCTTTCTGAGCTACAATCACTTCAGTCCTGGCACGATATACCCACTAACTTCTCATAGAAGATGGTGATTAATGCAAAACCCACAGCTGGTGAATATGCAGAGAATAATAGTTTAAAAATGCTCTGCCTTAAATGAGACATCTTTATTCACCCTCACATCCCATGGCACAGGGATCATTTGGAAGACTACATAGAAAGTTTATAAGAGCCAGAGATGGTAGACAAATATAAGGAAGCCATATTGTTGCACAACACAGGCTAGTTGCATATATGAATCCAGAGAACTTTTGGCATCAGGTGCAAAACCTTTACAAACACAAGGCAGACAAAATTCTGTTATGGATATGGGAAGTACACAAGAAGTCCCTGCCTTAATTGAAGACCCACTAAAAATTGATACCTGGTAGCAAAGGGGAGTAACTTTTCACTAAACATGTGAAACATGGTAGGTTGATGCGACTCCCACACCTAGACACATAACACAGAACAATAAGGGGAAACAAATTAGAATCCATAGACTTTTAAAAAATGGAACAAATATTTTGGTTATTGCTTGTTCTTTGTTTTCCAAGGCTTTCAGGTATCTCATTTATTTATGTGAGATAGTTACAATTTTCTAGTGTAAGCACTTAATGCTATAAATTTTCTTCTTAAGACTGTCTTCATTGTGTCCCATAGGATTTGGTATGCTGTGTCTACATTTTCTTTCTGTTTGGGGAAATTTTTAAAATTTAATCCTCAATTTTTTGCTTGATCTAAATTTTATGCAGTTATGTGTTGTTTAGCTTCCAAGATTGTGTAAAATTTTATGTTATTATTGTTGTTGAAAACTAGCTACATTCCTTTGTGATTGTGTAGAATCCAGGATGATATTTTACTTTCCTAAATTTGTGGAGGCTAATTTTATGTCCTAATATGATGTCAAGCTTGGAGAAAATTCCATGGGATACTGAGGGAAAAATGCATTCTTATGTAGTTGTTTGGAATGATCTATAAATGTCTGTTAGGTCCATTTCATTTATGTTGTCATTCAACTCCGGGTTTTCTCCAGTTTTGTCTGGTTGATCTCTACATTGGTAATATTAAGCCACCCACCATCCCTGTGTTGGAATTAATGTGTGATTTTAGAGCTAACAATGTTTATTTTATGAAATTTGGTGGCCCTGTCTGTGCTTCATATATGTTTAAGATTGTAGTATATTCCTGGTGCATTTTTATTTAATGAGTATAAAATTACTTTCCCTGTCTGTTTTAAATAGTTTTAGCTTGACACATATTTTGTGAGCCATTAGAGTAACCTACACCTGCTAGTTTCATGGTTCAAATTCTTGAAATATATATTTTCCATCCTTTATCTTAAGATCATTTCCATTATTGTTTTGACATGTGTTTCTCAAAGTCAGTAAATCTATGACTCATGTTTTCTAATACAGTCAGTCTGTATCTTTTTACCATGGAGGTGAAACCATTAATATTGAGTTTTATTGACCAATATTTATTAATTCCTATCATTGGTGCTGTAATGCTATTTTCTTAAACCTGTTTCAGTTGCCTGTTCTAGGATAATATAATTATTTGTTGTGTCCTCTTGAGAGTGTTGAATGTTCTCTTCAGACTGAATTGTTTCACTATTATCTGTAAAGCTACATTCGTGGACGTAAATTCCTTAGATGTGTTTTTTCTTGGAAAGTTTTCCTTTCTCCTTTAATTACAACTGGTAGCTTTATGGAGTATAAAATTCTGAATGGTGAGGAGACACATTTTCTTAATTAAAAATGGAATAAAAAGAATATATTCTTCAAAATTGATCACTTGCTAAAGACTTGCATTCAAGGCAGTTTTTTTTCTTAAGAGAGTTTTAGTACAGAAAAATAAACATTTAATTAAAATTATAAATCTGTCATTTCATGATAACTTACTCTTCGTTCAAAGTATATTTTTTGAATATTTGTGAATTTCATACATTTTAATCATATTTAGACCTCATCTTTCTTTGTAACCCCCATTAGTCTGCTCACAAGGTTTCCTGCATTCTGTTATATGTTCAGGCCTATCGAGTCACATATGTGTACCCAGATATCTCTCTGTGTGAGTTCATCTACTGGAGTTGTTTTTTTTTGGCCTATCTACAACCATGCCCTTAAAAATCAATTCTCCCTCACCCAGAAGTTATCAGCTGCCAGTAGTTCCTTGGCTAAAGTTTGGGTCTAATTCCCATTTCCTAGTTCAATCCTGGGTTTTGGTCTGACTGACTTTGCATGCGCTCACCATTTCAATAGTCTGTAATCATATGAGCAAGTTCCCAGAAGCCTGGTGGACTCTAGTCTCTTTATGGTTATGCACTGTTCATATCGTTAACAATCTTTTCTCCCCTTGTTCCATATTGGTCCCTGAGTCATGTGTAGGTGAGGTTTAACATAGGAGTCCCATAGGGACTATCACTCTGTGGCCTTTAATGTCTACACTTTGACCTGTTGTGGCCTTTTGTGTCCATCAACTTCTGTTGAAAGAGGAAGTGTTACCAGTGAGAGGTTACAGTTACATTAGTGTTCTCTCTATGCTCCATTTCACCATGATTCATCAGCTTTGGTGTCAAAGTCCCAATGTAGATGAGCGACTTAAGGCTGAACATCTCACAATACTTATGCTCTACGTGTAATAAGTTTCAGAAAACCGTAATACTCTACATCTGCTGCAAAAAGAAGATTGATTGAGGAAGTCACAAAAAAATGGAAAGACCTCACATGTTCATGGAATTATAGAATTAGTAGTGTGAAAATAACCATCTTACCAAAAATAACATATAGATTCAGTGCAACAATCAAAATCCCTGTGACTTCACAGAATAAGAAAAAAATCGTAATATTCATATGAAATCATAAAAGAACCCAGAGAAAGATTTTTTTGAGGAAAAGAGCAATTCTAGAGGAATCAACATACCAGATCTCAAACTATACTGCAGAGCTAAACAGCATTGTACTGGCACAAAAAGACACTTAGGCCAATGGAACATAAAGAAGACCCCAAAATGAGTGGATGAAATATCAGCCACCTGATATTTGACAAGGGTGCCAAGAACACACACTGGAGGATGATTTTCAACTAATAGTACAAGCCAAACCAAATTTATTAAATACATACTAAAAATGCTTTGTAGTTAATAAAATATTTTTAAATGAAAAAAAGGATAGAAAAACATAATTTACTATTTTAGCACTTTTACAGATGTCTGGTACAACATCTGTTCATATTTTTGTTGTTGTTGTTGTTGCTTTTAGGGAGGGCCTCATTCTGTAATCCTGACTGGCTTGGAGCTTGCTTTGTAGATCTGGCTATTCTAGGACTCACAGAGGACCCCATGAGTCTTCCTCTGGGATGTTGGAATTAGTGTTTCCCAATTCCATGCCTGGTCCCTATTTTATTTTGAGAGCTTGTAAAAATAATTATTGGATTTTTTTTATTTAACACAAAATGTATAGATGCAAGATAAAGGCAGAAAGATTGAAAAGTAACACCCCAGTCTTCATAGCTATACATGAAAGTTTATTTTATCTTACTTTAACAATCCCTGAGTCATGCAGAGTGTAAATTGAAGATGCCTGACTGCTCATTTATACACAAAATATGGCTGCTAACGCTCTCCACTCTCACAGCTAACATGAAGCAAATCAGAAGGTAAGATATATGGTATTTAACCTAATAAATGTGGTGTTTTCTCTTATATTACAACATTGATAATCCATGATGTTCCAGCAGTGCAAGAATCTTAGATTTCTGTGAAAATAGAGAATTTAGATAGGTTGACAATTAAAACCATTAACTTTTCCAATTTTCTAATATAGGGAACTGGGAAATGGAATTTGAGAATGCCTAAAATCAACTATTGGAACTTATCTCTTTTTGAAAAAAAAAAAAAAAAAAAGAAAGCTATCTTGTTATGGAAAAAAGTTTGGAACTAGACTCAAGAGTAATTTACAGTGATGAAATATAAGAGTGAAAGCTGTACAAAATAGGTGGTAAAATACAGACCATCTCTCTGCATGTTTAATAGTTCTTAAAACCTCTTGTTCTAAATATCTATCAGACATAAAAGTAGTAAGGTTCTGTGATGGTTGCTTTTAATTACAACTTGCCACATATTATAAAAGGAATTATCAACTAGGAATTGTCCTGATGGCTTTAATTAATAAAGGGACACTCACTGCAAATGGGGGGGGGCACATTTTCGCAGCAAGGCAGATATAAAGAGCAAGGCAGAAGAAAGATTATTTACCTTTTCCTGTTTTAGCTTTACCTCCTGCCAGAGTGATTTATTTTGTTGCTGATGCTATATATTCCTTTGTTGATATGAGAAGCAGTGTTTCTATACTTCTATCACTGACTGAGGACCAGGACTTCAGGAACCCACAAGGTTTTTATTATATTATTGCCAGACTGAGACTGCTGAAGCACACGAGCAAATACCTAGGTCTTGGCCTCTCCAGTGTGCAAAGGCACCGCAGGACTACCCTGGCTACCGAGTCTCCCAATTGGCTTTAAGTACTGAGTAATTCCCAAGTTCTTAGCCTTTCAGATGTGTTTTAGCTATTGTTAAAATTTTGAAGTAAACTCTTTATTATGTATGCACATTCTGTCAGTTATGTTCCTCTAATAGAGCCCTAACTAATATAGGGTCTCTTGTGCTTTTCACTTATTTAGTGTAATATGATGACATTTACTATTGATATGTAAAAACTAAAATTTACTATGACTAATTATAAAGTAATAAATGCATTAATTGTTACCACGTTTATGAAAACATCATTATCTTTTTCTTAAACAAAACCCAAGTGATGCCACCAGATAGCAAATAGCTACCAAACCTGAAGACCTGTGGGAAACTCCCAGGTTCTACATGGTTGAAAAGAGAACTGACTTTCTGAAGCTGTCCTTATGGCCTACCCTCATATGTGCTCCCATAAACAAAATAAATAAAATGTAATGAAAAAAATTTAAAGAATTCAAGACAGGATAATGGCATTATTAAAAAACCAAAACTATTATCTCATCAAGAATAAACAATACCAACAAAAAATGAATTAATTTGCTCCTAGAAACATCCTTTATTGAGCAACCAGAGAAATTTATTTCAAAGTACATATATGGTAATGCTTCTGTCATCCTTAACCATTCCATTTTTTCTCAAATTATCTTATAATAAAGAAAAAGATCTTCTTTATTCTGTCTTAGAAGGAAGAAACCAGGCAACAATGTATTCCAAGGATTTAAAGGCAGTGGGATAATTTAAAACACTATATAAGAGCTTTTGATTTGATAGACCTTTAATAGCTAATTAAAGATAAGTACTAATTTCCTGTTTATATTCCTCAGCTTTAATATTGGTACTTCACAAACTTATCTATTGAACACTCAAGGTACACACATACTTATTTATATTTAACATAAGATAATCAGTGTTAACGTTCAAATAATCAACTCATATGAACAAAAAATAGAACAAATGTCAATAAAATAATAGCAATGTTCTTTTTGCTAAATAACATAGTAATTATTACACACTGATTTTGACAAGCTGTAAGTTTTGGTCAAGGTTACAATGTGAATTATAATTTTAACCTAAAATATCTAGCAGCTATTATAGAGGTGGTACTAAGAAAATCTGCATAATGACTGTTTTAAAAAGAATATACTACCATATATAATATATATAATGACTGTTTTAAAAAGAATATACTACCATATATAATATATATAATGACTGTTTTAAAAAGAGTATACTACCGTATTATACACACACACACACTCGCATATACATATATGTAGTGAAACTAATAATCATGGATATGGATCAAAGCATACAAGAAAAGTATTAGATTTACAAATTGTTATTTCATACGTTTACTAAGAGAATCAGAGAGAGAGAGAAACATTGTCAATTTTACCTCTAGAATATATATATATATATATATATATCGTCTGGAGAGCGAGAGAGAGAGAGAGAGAGAGAGAGAGAAAGATAGTCCTGGTATAATTTATTAACCAACTTATTTGAAATAGCTATACCTGAGTCACATCTGAAGGTCTGAAAATCCAGTTGAGTCTGTGTAGTTGTACAGCTTCTTTCCCACAGACACATAGCTGCAAGTTCATGGGTCTAGGTGCTGCAGCAGTCTCAAACTGTTGCCAAAAACCTGGAGGGATCCTGTTCATTAGTCAATGATGGAAGCCTGGAAATGCTGGATATCAGCGAAGGAATCACCAGTAGCAGCAACAGGATAAACTAACTCTATCTTGAGAGGGAAAGCCAAATAGTCAAAAAGCAAAAGGTGTTTCTTCTGCTGAGGCCCAGATATGGCCTGTTTCCAGAAGGTGCTTCCCAACATTTGGGGTGGTTCTTCCTCAATCGGTAAGAAACCAAGATAGTTCCTCAAACGAGGCTCTCTATTCAGGTGATCAATTTGTAGCAAGTTGACACTGGGCAACCTGTCAAAGAGAAATGTCCAAATACATCCTCATTTATGTATACGCTAGTGAAATAAATATCAAAACACATAAACTTAAAAAAAACTAGAAATAGAAGTATATACATTACAATTAGAAATAGGCTTTGTATATTTCATAGTAAAAATTATTTGCAAGAACAAAATGACAGTGTTGGGCATAACAAATGTGATTCCAAAGGCTAAAATAAGTAGCCATTTTTGTAAGATATGATGACTGTGTATATGACTGTGTTATCCAAATGATTTTGTCTTTAATTGAAATTTAAAAAATATTAAATTATAAGAAAATTAAAATGTTCATTATAAAATTCTAAGTATAATTTTAAACACAGAATGAATCCTTCGTGTGTGTCGGATAGCTTAGTGTCACAACGTTGACACAACTGGGAGGAGCCTCAGTGGGATTGACTCCATTGATTGGGCCTGTGGCCACATCTGTGGAGTATTTGCCTGAATTGTCAAGCAGTGTGGGAGGGTCCAGCCCACAAAGAGTCTCCTATATGGTTCTGGTGTTGAAATTTGAGGGGGTCACAGAGAGCAGCCAAGGCTTGGCACTGTGAGTGGTCACTAAAGATCATTGGTGGAAGTGCACCTTGGTTTCAGTGAAGACCCCAGGATTGCAGGGGTCATGGAGAGAAGCTGAGGCTTTGCACCAGGAGAGGCAGAAGAGACCATTGGTGAAGGTGCTGCCTCAGTTTCAGTGGCGACCCCAGCTTTTTGGAGATGCCAGGACCATGGGATGACCACCAAGAGCAGCAGCAGGTGTGGAATGGAGTCAGCCTGGGCCTGTGAGATGAGAGGTGTGTGCCACGGATGGCAGAGTCAGAGAGGGGGAGCTGCGGAAACCCTTTGGAGCCCAGAAGATTGTGAGTGAATCCCAGGTGTCCAGTCTTGAGCTACTTTGTTGGACTTAGATTTTGTTTGAGTGTGCCTAATTCTTCCCTTTGAAATAAGACAGTACTTGCTTTGGATTTTATAGCAGCCCACAGTTAATAGACTGTGAACTTTTAAGTGTTTGGATATTTGAAGGACTGGGGGGCTTTTAAGGTTGTACTGTCTTAGGTTGTGATTAATGTTAACATCATACTTTGGGGATAAGAACTGGAAAGGTGATGGTTTAATTGTGATGTGTTTTGTGTGTCAAGTTGACAAGGGGTCAATTGTGCTGGATAAGGTTTAGTGTCAACTTGACACACCTGGGTCGAGGGAGCCTCAATTGGGAAATTGACTCCATTGGATTGGCCTGTGGCCACATCTGTGGAGTATTGTCTTGATTGTCAAGCAGCGTGGGAGGGCCCAGCACACAATGAGTGGTGCCACCCTGGGCAGGTTGTTGTTTACCATATAGGAGGGCAGGCTGGGCATGAGACAGGGGAGCAAGCCAGTGAACAGCATTCCTCCATGGCCTGTGCTTCAGCTCCTGCCTCCAGGTTCCTGCCCCGAGTTCCAACCTTGGGCTCCCTGAATGATGAACTGTGACCCAGGAGATGTAAACTGAATAAGCCATTTCCTCCCCAAGTTGGTGTTGGTCAGTGTTTTGTCACAGCAATGGAAGAGAAACTAGAACATCTTGCAACATCTTTGTTGATTCTTTTATAGCACACTAGTACTGTGATAAGTTCTGTATATGCTATATGCTATCTAAATGAAATAGATTCTCCCAGAATTATATTCTAGTGATATAAAAAGTGCATATATTTCTACTGTTGGAATTTTCACAATTAATTAGTTCTTTGGTCCTGAAAATGTTTAAGCCAAACTGAACATGTTAATTATATTTGGGGGCATAAAAAATTAACAATATAATTGCATTGACAAACTGAACATGTTAATTATATTTGGGGGCATAAAAAATTAACAATATAATTGCATTGATTGTTCAAAAGATTTGTTGCTTCTTCAATAATCCTAATTGACTATTTATGATTACTGATGGGCTTATCACTTATTCAGTAATTGGATTATGTTTCTACCTATATTTTCAATTAGATCAAAATAAGTATTATCAGCAGGTATACCATGTAAATAGTAATGAATTATCTACTGTCTGTAGTGTCTTTAGTGATGTTCCTTTTTTTTTTCTCTTTTTTTTTTTTATATTGACTGCTCGTTGTGTATTTCATACTCCATTTCTCCAATTCAGATCAGGCATATATCCCCGTCCCTTCCCCCCCCACCCCACCCCTACCCATAGCAGATCATGCATTCTGCCCAGAATTTTCTGCAATCTTTGCTGCTTTTTTTTGTTTTGGTTTGTTTTCAAAGTTTGTTAACAATAGGTGATATTTGTGAGTAACAGCATCCTATCATGTAAAACCAATTGCAAGCAGTTGTGCCCAACCCCACATGCTCATGGGTGCCACCATCCAGCAGGGGGGGCGTGTATGTTCAATCAGTTGGATCGAAATGAGTGTCCATTCTATATTATTGTAGTTTCATCAATCACATCATCAAGTTTTCATCACCATTAACCCCAATCGAAGCCCTTACATCCTATCACGCCCTCTCTTCCGCAGATTGTTTCCTAGGCTTAGAAAAGGGGCACAGTTGGATGGGAAGCAAAACAGTCTACTTTTTCTGGGGCTGTTGTCTTGGTCTTTAGTCAATTGTGGCTGTTTTCGTTCATGGGCTGCCAGCTTGTCCAGGCCTACCGTTCGATCTCTAATGAAACACATGCAATTGATATTTAGGTATTTAAACAGTATAATATATAGCCTTTCTTATCATTCTTTATAGTTAATATCTATTTGTTTTGAGTAGTCACATAAGAACATTACTAATTGTGATAATCTCAAAGTATCAATTTAGTATTTCATTGATTAACATTTTGTTTTAATTTTTGAATTTTTTCGATTATATACTTTGTATGGATGTTCTTTTGTATTTCAGACATCATTTTTTTTTTTTTTTTTTTTTTTTTTTTCCCCTTTCCCTTCCCCCCGTCCCCCACCCCATCCCAGATCATGCATTCTTCCATAAATGTCCTACATCTTTTTTCTTCAGTTTTTTTTTTAATGTTTAGGAATTCACACTTTCCTCCTTTAATTTTATATTATTCTAAAATATGAATACATGCATTCCACCGTATAGAGTAATTACAGAGTCTGAAAATAACTGGTGGGTCGATTCTAGAGCCTGTTAAGAGATTTACATTATAACAATATAGATGCTTTCAGATAAAAAATAATATAGCAATAATGTTGTTCAGCTTGACTTTCGACTGGGGATTTGGTGTTAGCATCCACAAATGAGGGAAACCATTCACTGCTTGTTCTTCTGGGACTGTGTTACCTCACTTAGAGTAATGGCCTCGAGTTCCATCCATTTACCTGAAAAGTTCATGATGTTATCTTTCTTTGCAGCTAAATAGTACTCCATTTTGCAAATGTACCACATTTTTGTCATCCACTTGTCTGTTGAGGGACATTTGGTTTGGTTCCAGCTCTTGTCTATTATGAAGAGAGCTGCAATAAACATAGACATGCATGCATCTTTGTGGCAGGATGAATGTCTTGTGGGTATATACCCAGGAGTGGTATGACTGGGTCAGGTGGTATGTTCATTTTGAGTCTTTTAAAGGTTCTCCACACTGCTTTCCTTAATGGTTGTACAAGTTTACATTCCCACCAGCAGTGGATGAGTGTTCTTCTTTCTCCTGCAACCTCGCCACCATTTGGTTTCTTTTGTTTTCTTGATCTTAGCCAGTCTTATGGGAGTGAGATGATATCTGAAAGTGGTTTTAACTTGCATTTCCTTAACTATTAAAGATGTTGAGCACTTTCTAAGATGTTCCTCAGCCATCTTTAATTCCTTACTTTTGAAGCCTCTGTTCAGCTCTTTACTCCATCTTCTGAATAGGTCAATTGTTTTCTTTTTTTGTTTTTTTGAGTAGTCTACATATTCTGGACATTAATGTTCTGTCAGATGTATCACTGGTGAAGATTTCCTCCCACTCTGTGGGTTTTCTCTTCACTTCATTGATTGTTTCTTTCACTGTACAGAAGCTTTTTTGTTTGATGAAGTCCCATTTGTCAACTCTTGACCTTATTTCCTGTGCAGCTGCTGTCTGATTTAGAAAATCTTTTCCTATGCCTATGTCTTTTAAGTTGGTGCCAACTTTTTCTTCTATCATCTTCAGGGTTTCAGGTTTCATGTTGAAATCTTTGATACACTTGGAGTTGATTTTTGTACAGGGCGAGATGTAAGGCTTTAATTTTGTTCTACAAGTGATGATCCAGTTTTGCCAGCACCATTTGCTGAAGATGCTATTATTCCTCCAGTGAGCTTTTTTTTCCCCTTTGTCAAATATGAGGTGGCTGAAATTTATGAGCACAAGTTTGGATCTCCAATTTTGTTCCATTGGTTAATGAGTCTGTTTTTGTGCCAGTACCAGACTGTCTTTATGATAATGGCCCTGCAATATAGCTTGAAATCTGGTAGAGCAACAACCGCCCCCTCCCGTATTGCATTTTTCACTAAAGGTTGCTTTAGTTATTTGGGGTCTTTTGTTTTTCCATATGAGTTTAAGGATTATTTTTCCCAAGTCTGTGAAAAAACTCATGGGGATTTTGATTGTAATTGTGCTGAATCTGTATATCAATTTGGGTAAAAATGGACATTTTTAATATATTTTTCCAATCCATGAACATGGGAGGTATTGTCATATTTTGTTGTAATTTTTAATCTCCTTCTTCAGGGGGTTAAAATTTTTGTTGTAGAGATCTTTGGTATCCTAGAAAAATCAGTAGCCTTTCTTTACACCATTTTGTTTTCTATCCACTGTTTCTCTTTGCTTCTTTTATTGACAACAATTTTTTGAAAGTTTCATACATTTATAATAAATTTTAGGCATTTTGACCCTCTATTACCTTTCCTTATCCCTTTGTCTTTCACTGACACCATTTTCAATGAGTCCATTGTATATTTTCATGTCTTTTTTGTGTGTGTAACCCCTGAGTTAGATTAGAATTACTTCCTAGACTATAAATGGACATTTATTTAGTGCAGTAAGGCTGATGTACTTGTGGCTACAACAATGAGGAAAGTGTCACCTCTCCCCCAATGAGCCTTTATGACCATTAGTCACACTGGAAGAAATCCATACCTGATTGTGTAAAGCAACTTAAGAGACTTTGTTTGGACTGGTCATAGTCCTAGGGGAAAACCTTTTACTATTGTTTTGCTATGCTATCAAACTGCCTTCTAAACACTCAGGTTTATGCACATATATAGTGCGGACTATGAGCCTTCAATAGAAAAGCTTCTTTCTGCAACCTGCAATGGTTACTTCAAAAACAAGTGACCAAAATGAAGAGAGGAAATGAAGATGAAGCGCTCCAGGACAACTAGGTCAGTTACATATCCCCTCCAAGCCTCAGGGAACATGGCGAAAGAAGAGAAAGAATGTTCCAACCTAGGATGGGAGCTTTGCAACAGAAGAAGTCATTAATGATAATTATGTTGAAAGCAATCAATTACAATTGTCAAATGAAAATTATAAGCCATTATTTCAGTTAAGTTCTTATACTGGGCCTTGTCATTCTTGATGAAGTATAAAAATGGAATCATATACGCTTAATAACAGCTCACAAAAAAAACTAAATACTTAACTGTCATCTATTAACTTTTCTAAGAGATGAGGATGCAGATAATAGCCATATGTTACTAGTACTTTTAACTCACATCATAAAATCTGTCTTAATCATTATCAAAAATGTCATATAAAATAACTGCATGCCAATCAATTATTTTTCTATTGTTCTATCTATATGCCCCAGCCTTAGAAGGAATTGACTTCAAAATCCCTATTTACTTTGGAGTTTTTTGTTTTGTTTTGTTTTGTTTTTTGGCTTTCTTCATTTCTGTATACATAAAACAACCTCATCTGCTCATCTCAATGGAGTCCTTGTCCTGCTTTGTTGAATCAGTTGCCATGGCCTCCTAGAAATTAAACTTAAAGCCAATCGAGACCTTCAAATAAAATTGTTCCAGTTTTATTTTATGTAAAATAGAATGAAAAACAAATGTATAGCTTTTAAATAATAAGCTTTAATTCTTACATATTAACTACATTTGTACCCTTTTTGAAAGATCAATTTCAGTGATATTTTCCATTGCTCAAAATGAATCATTTTGCTATTTTCTAGTAAATTCTGTGCTATGTAAGTACATCTCTATTTAGATCTAGAGAAGTAGAACAAATAATAAAATGTTAGACCTAATAAATAATTAAGGTTCACAACAGGAAACAAGAAAATGTGTTCTGGAAACCATATTTCCTGTCTCCCAAATCACCTGGTCTTGTTAAAACTCCTTCAAGCCAATGACTCAATTTTAAACGTATTGTTTTTGCAATAGCAACAGGGACTTCTGAGTTCCTGAGCATCTCTTATTTACTATCCAGTGTCATGCTTAATGAGCAACATTAAAGTTATTGCTTCCAAATCACGTTAATTAGGGTTCCAAAAGCTTTAAAAAGTTCTTTTCCAAAGCTGAGATCATCAAATTACATTGCCCTCATATAGTGTGATTACAGAATGAGGTTCCTATAGGGAACATCATGATTACCTTTCCAAACACACATCCTGAAGTCCCATTGTAAGGTGAGTTTTCCTACCCAGAGAGACTGCCAACTATGGATTAATACTCAGATTTTGGGGTCATAGCCAATTAAGCCTGGTTAGGTCATCTACTTGTGTCTATAGCAGAAAACATGGTGTTTTGTATGTTTTAATGGAGCAATCTGATTTAGTAAAATTCTCATTTAACATTTATATTTGAGGAATAGAATGCTGCTATTATAGATGCCATATTACTTTATGTAAATCACTGAAGTGTAGTACATCCATAAAATTATATGGGTGGCAAAAACAAAGCTTGATATATTTATTAAATAATTTACCATAATAATTTTGAAATGGAATATTTTCAACATGAAATATTATTTTTATGATTTTGTGGTCACAAAGACCAATGCAACAAGTATCCTGACTGAAATAATTAAAGATAACATCTTTTATTCTGTATAATTGGCTTTGAATAAATGAAGTCATATATCATTTATGTATTTGAGCATGATTTGCCTCATTCTGTTAACATATTGCAAAGTAGATGCATCTCTTCTGTTTATTCTACAAATGATATTTTTCCCCTTTAATTTATAACATTCTGTTTTATGGATATTATTGAATTAATTTATGATTACTAGATGAACTTACAAAATATATATAGTTTTCATATGTATATCTCACTGCTAAAATTTTCTAATATATATATATATATATATATATATATATATATATTAATATTTTAATTAAAATAAAGTAGCTTAAAGACTATGGAATTGATTAAACTATTTACAGAAATGATCTAGAAATAATAGATTAGTGGATGCAAGTTTGAATGTGTAAAAACGTCATATGTTGGAAACTTTTATTTCTTAGATACCTGACTATTTAATCTAAAACTTCCCTTGTGAACTGATCATTTATTGCTCCAATAACATTATATTTAAAAGTGATTAATCCAAATGCGTTGCCCAGGGTAAAAAAGAAAAATTAGTAAATAACTTGCATAACTTGTTTAAATGCAGATTTAATCGTGCATAAAAAGTTTTTTTGCAAGTACTCAAAATACTCACATTTAGAGTCAATAACTGTTATATTAAAATGTTATGGATTTTGCCTCCCAATTTTCTGTGAACTGAACTGCACTGTAAAGATTACCATATTAGTTATGGTTCACAAAACAGGAAGAAGTTTAGGTCCCTTTGAAGTTCATAACAGATATATATATAAGATATATATATAATATATATACACTTTCATTGTTTGAATCTTTTCTATTACATTTTAGTTTTGAAAGAAGAGAAAGAATGTTCCAACCTAGGATGGGAGCTTTGCAACAGAAGAAGTCATTAATGATAATTATGTTGAAAGCAATCAATTACAATTGTCAAATGAAAATTATAAGCCATTATTTCAGTTAAGTTCTTATACTGGGCCTTGTCATTCTTGATGAAGTATAAAAATGGAATCATATACGCTTAATAACAGCTCACAAAAAAACTAAATACTTAACTGTCATCTATTAACTTTTCTAAGAGATGAGGATGCAGATAATAGCCATATGTTACTAGTACTTTTAACTCACATCATAAAATCTGTCTTAATCATTATCAAAAATGTCATATAAAATAACTGCATGCCAATCAATTATTTTTCTATTGTTCTATCTATATGCCCCAGCCTTAGAAGGAATTGACTTCAAAATCCCTATTTACTTTGGAGTTTTTTGTTTTGTTTGGTTTGTTTTTGGCTTTCTCATTTCTGTAACATTAAAACACCTCATCTGCTCATCTCAATGGAGTCCTTGTCCTGCTTTGTTGAATCAGTTGCCATGGCCTCCTAGAAATTAAACTTAAAGCCAATCGAGACCTTCCAAATAAAATTGTTCCAGTTTATTTTATGTAAAATAGACATGAAAACAAATGTATAGCTTTTAAATAATAAGCTTTAATTCTTACATATTAACTACATTTGTACCCTTTTTGAAAGATCAATTTCAGTGATATTTTCCATTGCTCAAAATGAATCATTTTGCTATTTTCTAGTAAATTCTGTGCTATGTAAGTACATCTCTATTTAGATCTAAGAAGTAGAAAAATAATAAAATGTTAGACTAATAAATAAAATTAAGGTTCAACAACAGGAAACAAGAAAAATGTGTGTTCTGGAAACCATATTTCCTGTCTCCCAAATCACCTGGTCTTGTTAAAACTCCTTCAAGCCAATGACTCAATTTTAAACGTATTGTTTTTGCAATAGCAACAGGGACTTCTGACGTTTTCCTTAGATCTTATTTACTATCCGTGTCATGCTTAATGAGCAACATTAAAGTTATTGCTTCCAAATCACGTTAATTAGGGTTCCAAAAGCTTTAAAAAGTTCTTTTCCAAAGCTGAGATCATCAAATTACATTGCCCTCATATAGTGTGATTACAGAATGGAGGTTCTATAGGAAGCATCAGATTACCTTTCCAAACACACATCCTGAAGTCCCATTGTAAGGTGAGTTTTCCTACCCAGAGAGACTGCCAACTATGGATTAATACTCAGATTTTGGGGTCATAGCCAATTAAGCCTGGTTAGGTCATCTACTTGTGTCTATAGCAGAAAACATGGTGTTTTGTATGTTTTAATGGAGCAATCTGATTTAGTAAAATTCTCATTTAACATTTATATTTGAGGAATAGAATGCTGCTATTGTGATAGGATTTGCCATATATTAACTTTATGTAAATACCGGAAGTGTAAGTAATCCATAAAATTATTGGGTGGCAAAAACAAGCGTGAATATCTTTGATTAACTAATTTTACACCATATAATTTGAAATGGAATATTTCAACATGAATATTATTTTTAATGATTTTGTGGTCACAAAGACCAATGCAACAAGTATCCTGACTGAAATAATTAAAGATAACATCTTTTATTCTGTAAATTGGCTTTGAATAAAATGAAGTCATATATCATTTATGTATTTGAGCATGATTTGCCTCATTCTGTTAACATATTGCAAAGTAGATGCATCTCTTCTGTTTATTCTACAAATGATATTTTTCCCCTTTAATTTATAACATTCTGTTTTAGGATATTATTGAATTGAATTTATGATAACATACAGAATGAACTTACAAAAAATTATAAGTATTGTCATATGTTTAGATCTCTCACTGCTAAAATTTAATATACTATTATATATATAGATATATATATATATATANTTAATAAAAACAGTAACTATCCCTTTCAACATCTAAAGTCAATATTGCTAAACAACCAAATGAGAATAGTGTGCTATCCAGTCACAGTTAAGGAACTTATTCTTAGGGTTTTTTTTTCCCAATAATGATAAGGTCATGCTTCCTGTTAGATCTGGTTCACTCCAGAAGAATCTCTCCATTCTAATTCTGTAGTTAAAACATGTCAAGATGAGATCTTAAACCATTGAATATTAAATATATCTCAGTTTTATTGCATTAAATGAAGCATTAAATGTGGGATTGATCTAACACTTTACATACTTAAATGTAGTCAGTTCGATTAGCAAATTCAGGAAATGCTCTTTGGAATTATGAATGTTTTGTTTCATTCAATCATTTTACCGTATTAATCTAGCATAGGTTTATTTGAGAGCATTTGAGTGCACATCACAAACACATACTAAAAAAGGAAAAAAAAAACGTTATTTAAAAAACTTTTTTCAAGTAAAATAAATTAACTACTTCTGGTACAGCAGCTCTGGGGAAGGCACAGCTGATTTTGAAGAATGGAGTCACCAGGGCTCACCAGTGTTGATCATAGTGGTCTACAATGGTGACAACTTTCATTCTTTTATTGAGTACCTTACAGCCCGTTCCGTAGGCACAAAGCATTTTTAGAGTCTGGACAAACATAACAGATTGCCTAAAGAGTTTAGAAAGTGAACAAAAAGAATCTTATCAAGAATGAAGTGGAACACGCATGAGCAACCGCACATGGGGATATTTTTCTGTTGTATTTATTTTCTTATTTGCTTATGCGTCTGGGCATGCTGGAGTCATCTCTTGATGTTTGGTGATGTTTTTGCATGACTCACAGGCCTTTTGACATGAAGAGGAAATTAGAGCAATGACAGAAATATTCTTAGAGACAGGGGGAGGATGAAATGTCCTATACATGAATACTGAATACTGTACTATACATACATACAATACTATACATGAATACTGGCTTAACAAGGTACTGTCTATTCTTGTATAAACAATAAGAATACTAGCTAAGGAAAACTGAAAATGATTGGATATGTGAACTCTTGAAAACCACCAAGAATATTCAGTCTGTGAAACACCACAAGTTAATTCCTCAATATATAGTCAGTTCTATGAAAAATACAGTACTGTCTAATAAAATCTCTACAATATACCATCCAGGAAATAATAAAATACTCTCTGAGGTTTGATGTTCTAGAAACGTATAATATAAAATGATGAGATAATAAAGTTAATTTAAATCAATTATTGCATTTTGAAAATATCAGACACAGAAAATAAAATTGCTTTTGTAAACTGGCAATGGAGAATAACAGAAAAGTTCGAGCTGCTTACAAAAGCCACATTTACCAAAGCAAACATTCACCAAAGACATACAATATAAAACAAACCCCCAGAGCTCTATAATGATAATTTGATTTTAAACAAATATAATGTCATTTTAAACATCATTAAAGTGAAGCTTTATTGGATATATTTTTAAAACATGGAAACACATAAAAATGACAAACTTGAAAACAGTTGAATATATTACCCTGTACTCATATATTATATGCTAAGCAACCTAATGGGTACATTATACTGAATTTCGGCAGTAATTCCAGTCCTCAACTTTTTTAGTTTATGATATATAATATAATAAGAGTTTTTTATAATAATGAAAATAATATATTTTTGGATTATATTTTTTTCTACTTTCCTTTCTATTGTAACTAATTGCCACAAGTTACACAATATTGCCATTTCAGAATTCTGGAAATTATCTGGTGAACATTTTTCAGGAGAGAATTGTTTTTGTGTCTTTTTCCATATTTTTAAAGGCTGTGTGCATCTTTATACTTGAGGACCCTTAATCCTAACAGTCCAATATCACTCTAAGGGCCAATACATTGACCTTGCCAGTAACTGACTGACTGCCTTTCTTTGAGAATGACCCTTGTGATATCATAAAAGAATATACCTAAAATAAATACATATATTCATTATTCATTTTAATTAACATCTACCAAGTCGATTTGTCGGGTAAGAAAATGTATCAGGTGTCTGGAGATTAATAAATGGGAGGGATTCGCCGCGTGTATCATGAACCCCTTGTCTTAGACTGACATGGAGTTATTTAATTATACATATCTCTCTCCCTGCTTTCCCCAACGCTATAGAGCCGTAGAACGAGCAAGAGCACAGCCCCATTATGGTACTCTCATTTGATGTGCTCCCCAGGTTATGCACCCTACTAAAGTTCCATATTATCCAGTTTAGGCCAGACATGAACTAGTGTCTCTTAACGTCCACACATACTAGACACAAGACTGAGTGAAGCGGCATCTCATTGTTTTCTCTGAGTCAACCAAGCACATCCAAAACAAATACTCTTCCTCTCCCTCTTTACATCGTTCTTCCATCCATCTCTCTCTCTTATTTCGGTTTGTTGTCCTCTTCTAGGCTTCTGCACTATAGGAAAAATATAGAAGGTTCGTTAGAGGCCCTAATATTTCACTTTATGTATCTCAGGTCTTATGGCTCGCGCTTGTAACCGGGGCAGTATTCTAAGTATCTTGTGGCCAGTGATAGGTCCTTGTGCCAATCAGAAAGTTGTTAGCTTCCAAGAGGAGTGCCTCTATAGCCATGCTATTTAAATAGCTTCTTTTACCATATACTACAAAACCTTACTAAGAGTTTACTCATTAGAACGGACTACCGCCTTGGGATGCAATGTCGATAGCCACTACATTAACCACGAGCCATAATTTTTTACTTAGTTATAGATTTAATGACTATAAACATACGACATTCTTCTTTATTCTATTGATATAAGCACACCTAGTACAATATAGAATCACGGATAAGCGTCTGCACAAGAGCATTCTTCGGTTATGGTACTGTGTGTGCGTCTCACAAAAAAAAACGTCAAATAACCTGAATTTATATATACAGTGCGTACATCAATGCCTTAGATATTTTCTAGGATAGAAAATACCGTGAGAACTATTTAAGAACTTAGAAAAACATATCACCACCTGTGTCTCTATCTCTCTTCTGTACTCCTCCTCCTGCGCTATTGCTCCGATGGTGTATGGGTGAAGAACTAGAAATTTAGATGTGAATTTAGACGTATTAAGAGAGAGTACTCTGTGCGTAAGAATAATAGATTAAATGTCTATACGTATCACTTTTAACAAGGCGCACTAGTTATGGATATCATGAGTGATGAATAAGTACCTAAAGAACATACTGAATGTATGACGTACACATTCAAACTTGCATCACAAACCAGTTTTACTATCCTTTCCAGTTCGACCCATCTTGCAAAAATTATGTCCTAGGAGCAGAGTGCAGATTATCATGTGAATAGGAGGAAATAGAATCAACATAAGTACAAAGTTACTCAACTACGAGTCGTATAAGGAGACAGCCTAGACCTTTATTCTTAACTATTTATAGTATTCTCTAAGATGAAATAAATAAGCAGTATGCTTTACCATTCTTACCCATTTCCCACAGTTTGAAAGTAGGACTGTGGAAGTCGAAATAATATTTTAGAAATGTTAACACCCAGAGGTTTATCTTTATTATTAAGTGTCACACATTTTACACCAATAAATATGAACTTCTTAAGATATATCAATATATTTACCCTATGATCACGAAAGCGTACTAGATAATTTCACAAAATATTAAGCGGACACACAAATAATGAGAAGTCAAATATTGACTATCCCAACAGTGAATAACCAATAAGCGCTACAGAATAGGGAATTAGGAATGAAGATTTTCGAGAGAAAAGTTATATTTGAAGGAAGTACTTGCACACATCACCTCCGAGAAGAATCCTATACCAAAGAAACCGGAGAGAGCGTGCTTGAGAAAATTAAATAATGTTCTTGAATGGTGTAGTTCAGGCTCGTAGAACCCCTGTTATAGGGATGATTCGCCAAACTGCACGGTCTCAGTTGTCTTAGACATAAGGAATTCTATTAAGACATTAAATGTACTTTCTACAAGAATTTTGTGTCTCGCACATAGTCAACTCCTATAAGGTAAATTTGGCAAATCGAATAAGGCCACTCCACATGTGAGGGAGCATAAAAGCGATCTTCCATTCTTTTCTTGGTGCTTTTCTCGGGATCTTGTCAGTCACATTTATTTCAAAAATCTTAAGTCTATTCAAAATATGTTTATACTAGTATAAGTTCCAGTTTTACAATCCTACCTAGTCACCAAACTACTTTAATACCATCTTGCATTACCAGAACATATATTCATCGAATCTCATATGGCTATATTGCCAATATTAACCATACTTATGCTAAGAGACAATCTCATTGTTGTAGAGATTTTAGGTATATTCTTTATGATATCACAAGGGTCATTCTCAAAGAAAGGCAGTCAGTCAGTTACGCTTGCCAATACTAAGGTCAATGTAGTTTAGCTCCTTTAGAAGTGGAATATTGGAGGGCACCTGTGTAGCGATTCACAGGTGTCGCGCTTCAGAGCTCCAGCTTGTTATCACAAATGTGGTTGATGCACCACCGCCTTTAAAAAAATGTGGACTGTAAAGGATCAACAAAAAACAATTTCTCGTCCTGAACAATGATGGATTCACCCATCTGTTCGATAATTTCCTAGAGGTCTAGAAGACTCTAATATAAAGGCGAAATATTGTATGTATAACTCCCTGATGGAAATTAGATGGTATGGCTGGATAGCAATAAAGAATGAGGAAAGTAAAATGAGGATAACATAATAGAGATTCTTTAATACAAAAAGGAATTCACTATCCTTATCTCATTTTAATTATACCAAATCAGTGTATCTGTTACACATAGTTTGTGGACATTTACTACTATAACCGAGTCTAGGATACTGAAAAAGTTGAGGAAACTGAGGAACATTATCTCTCTCTGCAAATTCTCACACTATAACAACTCCTCTTTCACCCAGCTAATTTATAGGTTTGATCTTTCTAAGCTTAGTATTCTTTTATTAGATCTCACTAGCCAGTTTACTTATTTGTAGCATATATATACATATATAAATGATATTATCTTATATAATAGTATTGTTTATAATTATGCGAAAATTTGTCATTTAGCAAGTCGAGCTAAGATTATTAGTATGTTTGAACATACACTGTTATAAACTAAATGATATGATTTACTTCAGCTCATTGTTTCTGCAGTTTCTAATATGGCTTGTGATTCATCTAAGGTAATCTTCCATTGCTATAACAGTCTAACTTCCACATCTCAAATATCCTATTTATAGAAGCAGAAGATGTTATCAATAAAGTCTTGTGTTGTAAATAACTATTCTTATGTGTGTTAGTAATATAACAAGATATAAGGTAGATGCATTTCTCTATACAATCTTTATGCATCTAGTGGATAGGTTATTAACAGAGTAATGGGCTAATATTCTCGATTGCCAATAGATAATACATAAAAGATGATAATACTGGAACGCAGTGAAGGTTTCTCCCACTTTAATAAAGAGTATACTTATCCTTTAACATCTAAAGTCAATATTGCTAAAAACAAATGAGAATCGTGGCTATCCAGTCATCAGTTAAGGAAATTATTCTTAGGGTTTTTTTTCCAATAATGATAAGGCATGCTTCCTGTTAGATTCTGGTTCACTTCCAGAAGGAATCTCTTCCATTCTAATTCTGTAGTAAAATATGTCAAGATGAGATCTTAAACCATTGAATATTAAATATATCTCAGTTTTATTGCATTAAATGAAGCATTAAATGTGGGATTGATCTAACACTTTACATACTTAAATGTAGTCAGTTCGATTAGCAAATTCAGGAAATGCTCTTTGGAATTATGAATGTTTTGTTTCATTCAATCATTTTACAGTATTAATATAGCATAGGTTTATTTGAGATGCATTTGAGTGCACATCACCAAACACATACTAAAAAGGAAAAAAAAAACGTTATTAAAACTTTTATTTCAAGTAAAAATAACATAACTACTTCTGGTACAGCAGCTCTGGGGAAGGCACAGCTGATTTTGAAGAATGGAGTCACCAGGGCTCACCAGTGTTGATCATAGTGGTCTACAATGGTGACAACTTTCATTCTTTTATTGAGTACCTTACAGCCCGTTCCGTAGGCACAAAGCATTTTTAGAGTCTGGACAAACATAACAGATTGCCTAAAGAGTTTAGAAAGTGAACAAAAAGAATCTTATCAAGAATGAAGTGGAACACGCATGAGCAACCAGCACATGGGATATTTTTCTGTTTTATTTATTTATTATTTGTTATGCGTCTGGGCATGCTGGAGTCATCTCTTGATGTTTGGTGATGTTTTTGCATGACTCACAGGCCTTTTGACATGAAGAGGAAATTAGAGCAATGACAGAAATATTCTTAGAGACAGGGGGAGGATGAAATGTCCTATACATGAATACTGAATACTGTACTATACATACATACAATACTATACATGAATACTGGCTTAACAAGGTACTGTCTATTCTTGTATAAACAATAAGAATACTAGCTAAGGAAAACTGAAAATGATTGGATATGTGAACTCTTGAAAACCACCAAGAATATTCAGTCTGTGAAACACCACAAGTTAATTCCTCAATATATAGTCAGTTCTATGAAAAATACAGTACTGTCTAATAAAATCTCTACAATATACCATCCAGGAAATAATAAAATACTCTCTGAGGTTTGATGTTCTAGAAACGTATAATATAAAATGATGAGATAATAAAGTTAATTTAAATCAATTATTGCATTTTGAAAATATCAGACACAGAAATTAAAATTGCTTTTGTAACTGGCAAATGAGATAACAGAAAAGTGAGCTGCTAACAAAAGAAACATTACCAAAGAAACATTCACAAAGACATAAAATATCAAAACAAACACAGAGACTCTATAATGATAATTGTGATTTTAAAAAATATAATTGTGAATTTTAAACATCATAAAGTGAAGCTTTATTGGATATATTTTTAAAACATGGAAACACATAAAAATGACAAACTTGAAAACAGTTGAATATATTACCCTGTACTCAAAGAGGATAAAATGATAATCTAGAAGAAAAGGGTTTCATATACTTAGGAACCACAAAACTAACAAGTGATTTTTCATCTATAAACATAAGGATTCGAAAATAGGAAACTTCTTTAAACTACTGGAAGTAAAAGAACTGTGAAGTCACTTGATTTTTAATTCTGTGAAAAATTCACCCACATATACATTAAAACTGGGTCATATCCCCTCCCATCCCTTGCCCTATTTATCCTTTTAACTCTCTCCATTACATTTCCTGCCCACCTCCGTGTCTTCTTTATTTGTTGTTTAGAAAGCATTGAGTCCAGTTACTGCTGCTCATAATGAGATGACTGTGGAGTCATCCAGGGGCATGGACAGCACCAAACAAAAGTGACCAGTGATTGTCTTTCCCACAGTTCCTTCAACTACCAATAGTTCCTCGGCTAGGGGTAGAGACTTGCAAGCCCCTTCTTCATGCTGGCATTATCTTTAAATTTTTTGTGAACATGATACATGCGTATATTCTTCCAACAACTGTTTTCTCTCTCAGTCTCCCTCCTACATCTGCTGCTACTCTCTACTGCCTCTCTACTTCCTGTCTCCTTTCTTAACATTATTAATACATAGTCATAAATTTATGCATAAACTTATGTAATTCCCTGAGTCCATTCAGTGGCATCCCTGTGCACTTGGGTTTAGGGATGCTGACTTGGATTTAGATAAACTTTCAGGAAGCTACTCTGATTTAAACTCATTATCTTCCCTCAGGTTCCAATGATAGCCTGTAGCTCTTTACCTTGAGGTGGGACCTCATGGAATTTCTTCCATCTACCTTGTTATGTCAGTTTCCATCTAGTGTGGTCAAAGTCATGCATTCAAAATATGTCTGCCATCAGAAATAAGGTCTTACCTTCTAGTTCTGGGAGACAATCAAGGATTGTGGTAGTAAACTCTAGTATTTGGGACGCTGTAGAGTAGTAGCCTGATAAGTGTCTAATTTCATTCTTGTAAACAGAGAGATCCAGTTTTGCCATTACCATTTGTTGATGATGCTGTAATTCCCCCAGTGTGCTTCTTGGCACCTTATCAAATATCAGGTGATTGAAATTGCATGCGCTCCTATTTGGATTTTCTATTTTGTTCCATTGATCTATATGCCAATAACATGGTGTTGTACGTCAATTACACTGCAATATAGTTTGAAAGAAAACTAATTTT
>VZQC01015195.1:238039-261396 GCA_009823505.1 Rhizomys pruinosus
CATTATCCCACACCCTTAAAATCCATTCCCACACATATTCCTTAGGCTTCTGCCAGAATGAATCGGCAAACTCATTAATTTCTTTAGTGGTGTAGTGCACCTCCTTATGGACCACACCTTCTATCTCACCTTTAGGGTCTTGCTTAGATTTCAATCTGGTTATAGGTCTAGAAGCAACAATTGTTGGGCCCTGAGGGACATTAGCTCCCATTTGGAGGGGGAGATTAGTTTCCTCAGGCAAGGGTGGGGAGGAGTGATTTGCAGGGTGTGGATTCTCTGCTGAGGGTGGGGAGATTAATTCCTCAGATAAAGAAAATCCCTCAGAATCCGAGGGTTCAAAATCCTCCTCATTGTGGTTATCTCACATATCTCCATCCCTGGTTTCAGGGTTCCACCCTTTCCCCACCAGTGCTCTCACTTTGACTGCTGACACTCTTCCTGGCTGGGAATTAAATTTGCATTGTAAATCAGCCAAACGTATAATAAGGGCTCCATCTTGATTTTCTGCAGCTTTAGCTCTTTGACTGCTGGAGAGAAGATTCTCTTCCAGAGCACACTTGGAAACCTTTAAATTTTTTTTAAATCAATTTTTTATTCATTTCTGTATGTGTACAAATGCACTGTCTGCATGCAAGTCTGTGCACCCGTATCGCGCAATGCCGCGGAGGTCAGAAGTGGGTGTCGGATTCCCCTGGAGCTGGAGCTCTCCTGGAATTGGAGTTTCAGACGGTTCTCAGCCGCCATGTGGGTGCTGGGGATTGAACCCGGGTACTCTGCAAGAGCGGTCAGCGCTCCCAACCGCCAGGCCATCTCTCCAGCCCGGAAACCTTTAAACTGTTGTTTCGAATCCTGAGCTGGTCATTTTTATCACTGAGCTCCTTATTTTCCTCTATCACTTTATCCAGAGATGCTAGGAGCAACAAGGCAACATCATTATTTTCCTTATTTTTCCACAATTTCTCAATTGTTTTATATAGAGAGTCGCTAAATTCCTTGCTTCTCACAAGAGGCAAGATAGATGAGTCAAATGGATCTATCTTCATAATTACATCAAATAGTCTGCACCAAGGATTATCATTCCTATTCATGCCACCAGGAGAGCCTTCAGTTACTCTAGGCTTCATTGGGTTGGAGAGCTGGCTCCAGGGACTACCAAGCCCACTAAAGAAATTCATCCTTTCAATTCTGTTTCTCTAGAATCACTCCTCGTACCAAAATCTGTATTAGTCAGGGTTCTCTAAAGAAACAGAAGTAACAGGATGAATATATAGCTATATACAATTTATTGATTTGCTCATGTGACAGAGTTCAGGAGTCCAACAGTAGACGCACTGCACTGGAGAGGCTGAGAATCCAGGGAACTGCTCAGTCCGCAAGACTGGATGTCTCAGTAGTCCCAATTATGGTGCTGAAGGCCCGGTGGATCCCAGGAGATCTGCTGGTCTCAGTACATGCTAGGATCCGTAGGGTTGATTACAGCAGCAAGACAAACTCACCAGTGAGAGAGAGGCAAGCTGCAGGAAAAAAGGGACGAGCTCCCTTTGCCATGGCCTTTAATACTGCCTGCCAGCACAATTTGGGGTGGGCCATCCTGGTTGAGGTGGTCCAATCCGAAGATCCTTTTTCTCTTATTTGTTCCTTAGTCCAGTCAAGTTGACACCCAGTATTAACCATCACATCCAGCATTTAGTATCATTTGTTTTTTGGAACAGGCAGACACACAACAGGTCCAGAGAGAGGAGGCAGCATCATGTCTATGGAATAAGTGAGCACAATACCAGACAGGCTCATCAGGTCCTGGTCACAACCTGTTATCCACCAGCCAGCAACACCTGTCCCAGTGTGTAGAGTGGTGGTGTGGTTTCAGCAACCATGTCCATCTGGCACTGGAAACCCCACCATCTTTGAGCTACACTGAGGGTATGCCATTGAGAAGAGCTGTAGCAACACCCTAGCACAAGGCAGGTTCATGGTCAGCAGGGAAATCGCCTGATTGTTACATCCGGATTTTTGGAGAACTTCCAGACCAGAAAGGGAAGAGCTAGAGGTAGCTGAATATCCCAATATAGAACCAATAGTGAAAAGCAGAAATGTAGCACAACCAGCCCTCCATAAACCAAGGAGAAGACAATGAACACACCTGTAGGAAACAAGAAAACTAAGCCTTCAATAAAGCAAAGAATCATTTGAGATTCATACAAGAATATAAACAATAAACAAACGCACATACAAAAAATACAAATAAAAATCAGCAAGGGAAATGCACATAATAAATCCTCATCAAATCTACCAGTCCTATAGAATATCCCTACAATAAGATCTCCCTAAAAGAAATGCAGGACACTGATATTAAAAGAACAATCATAGATATAATCAAAGAAGTCAAAGAATATAAAGTACAAATCAGAGAACTAAAGGGAGGAATGAAAAACTCAGGAAGGAACTTAAAGGAGAGAATGACAAACTCCAGAAGGAAACAGAAACACTGAGAAGAGTTCATGCCGAAATAAAAATGGAGACTAACAAGGCTAACAAGAGAAGCAAGGAGCTACAAGAACAAAATGTCAAGGTCCAAAAAGACGTCCCAAATACTAAAGAAATCATGAGATGAAATGAAAAAAGAAATACAACACTCATCCAATCAACAGGAAAGAAATGGAGAAAGCCTCATAAGCAGCTAGAATGAAGCAAAAAGTATAGTATCAAACCTGGAAGATAGCATGAAAAAACCAGAAATCTCAAAGATTATGAAAAAAATTTAAAAAACGAACAAAAACACAAACAACAACAACAAAAAGAGTGGAACAATCAGGATGTGTGGGACACTATGAAAAGACCAAACCTCCACATCATAGGCATAGAGGAAGAAGAATTCCAACACAACATGACTGCTCAGGTCTTCAACAGAATAATAGAAGTAAATTTCTCTAAACTGAAAAAAAGACAAACCCATACAAATACAAGAAGCACATAGAACACCAAATAGACAAGACCAGAAAAGAAATTCCCCATGGCATATCACAGTTAAAATCCTAAATGCTCAAAACAAAGACAAAATACTGAAAACCACAAGAGAAAAATGATAAATTACAGATAAAGGAAAATCAACCAGAATTATAGCTGACTTTTCAGTGTAGACTATTAAAGCCAGAAGAACATGAACTAATGTATTCCCAGTATTAAATGATTATAGATGCCACCCCAGATTACTATGCACAGCAAAAATGTCAATTACAGTTGAAGAAAGAAAAAATATTTCCTGACATGAACAAGATGAAAGAATACATGTCCAAAAAACCAACACTTCAGAAAACACCTAAAGCAATTCAAAAGACAGAAGAAAGGAACACCTAACCTCAAGCAGCTAAAGAGAGAAATTAATAAAAGTATAACTGTGAAAATACAAACCTAGACCAAGAATGCAAACAGAAAGAAGGTGAAAGGAGAAAACACAGATGAATCAATAATAAACTTAAATGGTGTAACCCCCCCAATCAAAAGACATAGACTGGGAGAATGGATTAGGAAACAGAATCCATCCTATATGCTGTCTACAAGAAATGCATCTCACCTTCAACGACAGGCACCAACTTAAAGTGAAAAAGATGGAAAAAGATACTCCAAATAAATGATACCAAAAAGCAAGCAAGAGTTGCTATTCTAATATCAGACAAAGTAGACCTCAAAGTAAAACTAATCAGAATAGACAAAGAGGGCCATTATATACTAATCAAAGGAACAATTAACCATGATTTCACAATCATAAATGTATATCCACCAAACTCCAGTGCACAGATCTTCATAAACACAATCCTTTAAGACCTTAAGACACTGATTAGTCCCAGCATAGTAATACTGGGGAATTTCAATACCCCACTGAGCACTTTGGTTGATCATCTGGACAAAGAATAAACAGAGAGACATCTGAACTGAACAATACTTTACTCCAAATGGACCTCATGGACATCTACAGAATATTCCACCCAAACACCAGAGAACATACTTTTTATTTAGCACCCCACAGAATATTCTCCAAAATAGACCACATACTGGGACACAGAAAAAAAAAGAAAAAAAAAAAAAAAACACCTCAACAATTACAAAAGGATTGAAATAATTTCTTACATTCTATCACACCACAGTACAATAAAGTTCATCATAAACACCAGAATAAACCTTATCTACAAGAACACATGGAGACTAAACAACATACTCCTGAAGAATGAATGGGTCAAGGAAGAAATAAAGGAAGAAATAAAAGCATTCCTGGAAATAAACAAAAATGAAAACACAATACAACAAAACCTATGGGGTACTTTAAAAGCAGTCCTAAGGAAGAAGTTTATAGCCTTGGGTGCCTACATTAAAAAAGAGAAAGAGCACAAATAAACAATCTAACGCTGCACATAAAAACACTTGTGGGACAACAACAAATGATCCTCAAACCCAATAGAAAGGAAGAAATAACAAAAAATCAGAGCAGAAATCAACAAAACAGAAACAAAACAATACAAAGGATCAATGACTCCAAAAGTTGGTTCTTTGAAAGGATAAAAAAGATAGGTAGACCTCTAGCCCAGTTAACCAAAAGGAAGAAAGAGCAACTCCAAATCAATAAAATTCATAATGAAATGGGAAATATCACAATGGACAACAAAAAGATCCAGACAATCATACAGGAATACTTTAAGAACCTGTACTCTACTAAATTTGAAAGCCTAAGAGAAATGGATAAATATCTGAAATCCTGGAAGTCAACAAAGCTTAATGAAGAATAGATTGACAGCTTAAATAAACCCATAATATTTAAGAAAATTGAAATGTAATAAAAAAAAAACCTCCCAATTAAAAAGAAGCCCTGGCCCGAATGGTTTCACAGCAGAAATCTACAAAACATTTAAAGAGGTCTTACAAACATTACTACTCAAATTGTTCAGAATACAGAGGAAAACTGCCAAATTCCTTCTATGAAGCCAGCATCACTCTAATACCAAAAGCAAGCAAAGATACACCCAAAAAAGGAAACTATAGACCCATCTCATTAGTAAACAAAGATGAAAAAATTCTCAAAAATACTTTCAAATTGCATACAGAGCAACATCAAAAAGATCAGCCATCATAAATAACCAAGTTGGATTCATACCAGATATGTAGGGATGGTTCAATATATGTCAATTAGTAAATGTCATAAAGCATATAAGTGGACAGAAAGACAAAAAAACACAAGATCATCTTAACGCAGAAAAAGCATTCAACAAAGCCCAGCATCCCTTCATGCTTAAAGTTCTAGACAGAATTGGACTGGAGGGAACATTACGCAGCATAATCAAAGCTATATACAACAATCCCACAGCTAACATCCTAAATGGAGAAAATTAAGAAGCATTCCCCATAAGTGCAGAATAAAGGCAAAGCTGCCCCCTATCACCACTCCTCTTCAATATAATGCCTGAGACACTTGTGAGGGCAATAAGGCAAGAAAAGGAAATTAAAGGAGTACTAATTGGAAAAGAGGAAGTCAAGCTATCCCTTTTTGCAGATGACATGATAAGTTACCTATGGGATGCTAAAAACACCATGAGAAAACTAAACATTATTAAGATTTTCAGTAACGTGGTGTGATACATAATTGTTCTAGTTTGTCTTCCATTGCTGTGACAAAACACTCTGAGTGACACCAACTTGGGGAGGAAAGGGTCTACTCAGCTTACATCTCCTGGGTCACAGTTCACATAGGGAGCCCAAGGCTGGAACTCAGGGCAGAACAATACTCCACATATGTGCCCACAGGCCAGTCCAATGGAGCCAATTCCCCAATTAAGGTTCCCTCAACCCAGGTGTGTCAAGTTGACATTAAGCTATACAGCAAAACTAACCCCTTGTCAACTTGACACACAAAACACATCACTATTAAACCACCACCTTTCCAGTTCTTTTCCCCAAGGTATGATGTTAACATTAATCACAACCTAAGAGAGTACAGTCTTAAAAGCCCCACAGTCCTTAAAATGTCCAAACACTTAAAAGTTCACAGTCTGTTAAAAGTTTCTTAACTGTGGGCTGCTGTAAAATCCAAAACAAGTACTGTCTTATTTCAAAGGGAAAAATCAGGCACACTCAACAAAACCTACGTCCAGCAAAGTAGCTCAAGGCTGAACATCTGGGACTCACGCCAAAGGGTCTCAGTATCTCCCTTTCTCTGACTCTGCAGTCCGTGGCACACACAGCTCATCTCGCAGGCCCAGGCTGACTCCATTCCACACCTGCTGCTGCTCTTGGTCGTCATCCCATGGTCCCAGCTTCTCCAAAAATCTGGGGTCACCACTGAAACTGAGGCAGCACCTTCACCAATGGTCTCTTCTGACCTCTCCTAATGCAAAGCCTCAGCTTCTCTCCATGACCCCTGCAATCCTGGGGTCTTCACTGCGACCGAGGTGCACTTCCACCAATGATCTTTCCTGACCTCTCACAGTGCCAAACCTAGGCTGTTCTCTGTGACCCCCTCAAATTTCAACACCAGAATCATATAGGAGACTCTTACACACTACTAAGTCCTGCTTCTGGCTTGAGATGGAGGCTCATGAACTTTCTGGAAAATAGCTTCTGTGTGTTGACCCTGAAGAAATTCTTTCCAGAAGAATCATTATAATGATGTTGGTCTCTTGTTACTTACAGCTGATTATTCAGCCCCAGCTAAACAGCATCAATTGTCCCAGTAAAACAAAGGATTTACTTCAGGTTCTGGTCTCTTGTTACTTACAGCTGATTCTTCAGCACCAGCTGACCAGAGTCCATAGATTAAACAGTCCTGATGATCTCTGCTTCCCTTTGAAACTAGAAACTTCACAAGCCAGGCCTCCATTGTCTACAACTCCTTCAGCAAAACTACTCCAAGTTCCACAGCAACAATCTTTAGGCATTCAATGATCTTTCTACTCCAAAGTTACAAACGCCTCCACAATCCTTCCCCAAAACACCAAAGTCAGGTCTGTCACAGCAATAGCTCACTCTCTGGTAACAATTTCTGTTCTAGTTTGTCTTCCATTGCTGTGACAAAACACTCTGACCAAAACCAACTTGGGGAAGAAAGGGTTTATTCAGCTTACATCTCCTGGGACACAGTTCATCACTTAGAGAGCCCAAGGCTGGAACTCAGGGCAGGAACTCTGGCCAGGAACCTGGAAGCAGGAGCTGAAGCACAGGCCATGGAGGAGGGCTGCTTACTGGCTTGCTTCCTGGCCCATGTCCAGCCTGCCCTCTTATACAGTACACAACCACCTGCCCGGGGTGGCACCATCCATAGTGGGCTGGGCGCTCCCACATTGCTCAATCAAGACAATACTCCACTATGTGCCCACAGGCAGTCCAATGGATCCAATTCCCCAATTGAGACTCCCTCAACCCAGGTGTGTCAAGTTGACACTAAAGCTCTCCATCACAGTAACCTTTCTTTACATCAACACCAAGCAACTGAAGAAGGAATATGAGACCTTCCCATTCACGATAGCCTCAAAAATGATAAAATATGTAGGAACCAACCTTACCCAAGGCACCAAATACCTCTATAAGAAAAAATTAAACCCCTGAAGAAAGAGATTGAAGAAGACATCAGAAGATGGAAAGACTACCCATTCTCATGTATTGGAAAAATTAATAAAGTAAAAATGTTCATTCTACCCAAATTAATTTACAGATTCAATGAAATCCCAATTAGAATCTCTATGAGTTTCTTCAGAGACTTGGAAAAAAATCCTTAGCTTCATATGAAAAAACAAAAGACCCCTAATAGACAAAGTAGCACTGAGCAAAAAGAGCAATATAGGAGGGATCACTATACCAGACTTCAAAGTATATTACAGGGCTATAGTCATAAAAACATCCTGGTACTGGCACAAAAACAGACCTGTAGACCGATGGAGGGGGAAATGTTTCTGAATTGGAGTGGGGTGAAGGGCATAGAAAGGGGGATGAGTCTAAATTGGACTCAGAAATGATGTATGAAATACACAAAACAATAAAATAATTTTCTTTACTGCTGCATAGAACTCCATTGTGAAGATGTACAGATTTTCTTTATCCACTCATCATTTGAAGGGCATTTGGGTTGGTCCCAGCTCTTTGCTATTGTGATAAGTGATGAAATAAACATAGATGTGCATGTATCTTTGTGTTAGGATGAGTTTTGTGGGTATATAATGCAGGAGTGGTATGACTGGGTCAGGTGGTAAGCTCATTTTGAGTCTTTTAAGGTTCTCCATACTTCTTTCCACAGTGGTTGTACAAATTTACATTCCCACCAGCAGTGGCTGAGTGTTTCTCTTTCCCCACAACCTTTTCAGCATTTGGTGTCTTTTGTTTTCCTGATCTTAGCCATTTTATCAGAGTGAGATGATATCTTAAAGTGGTTTTAATTTGCATTTCTTATTTATTAAAGTTGAACATTTTAAGATCTTTCTCAGGCATCTTTACTTCCTTCCTCATTAAGTCTCTGTTCAGCTCTTTACTCCTACTTTAGAGTGGGTTATTTATTTTCTTACTTCTTTGTTTTTTGAGTAGTTTATATATTCTGAATGTTAATGTTCTGTCAGATTTATCACTGGTGAAACCAGCTGTTATTATAGAAAATGTGCCTCTGATAAATCAGATGATAGGAAACATGGCAAAGAAATAGTAAATGGGATATATGTTATAATTATGTTATAATCTTAATAAAAACCATTAAATATAAAGTAGCAAAGTTCAAGGAAACTTGATCTTTAAGGGAAAGTTGCTAGATAGCCTGACTAGATCTCAGTGGACAAACTGGCACTGAGAGGTGTCTGGGTACACTAAGTTTACCCCATAGATCTTAACAATATTACAGAATGCATACAATCTGGTTGGGGGTTATGGAGAGTTTGAAGTGCGGAGAGGATATAAAGAAAATCATACTGAAAAATGAATAATTGTATTTTTAAAATACATAAATTAATTTAGGAAAAGAAGAACGCATTAAGAAAGAAAAAAGAGAAATCAGTGAACTTAAAAACCTAAATTTAGACCTTTGAATTATTTACCAAGAGTTTCTCCATTACAATAATTTGCACTATGGTGCTAAATAATTTTTGTTGTATGTTCAATTCACATAAGAAGAATTAGAATTTATGATATCAAAATAATATTGTAACATATTTCTTACAAAGGACTTAAAGTTTTCCATCTTAGAAAGAGATAAAAATCAAATAAAATGTAGCTATGAAATACTTATACATTTTATTTATTATGCTCATTTCTGCATCAAACCCATGTAGCTGCAAATATTGAAGACCATATTTTCCCCATTTTGAGGATACTGACCTTGGAATCTACATATAAGGGAGAACTCCACAAAATTGCATCTCTAGTATAATTCCAAAAGTTTTGAAGCAGATATATCTTCTGAAAAGGTCTTATTTAGGTGGATGGATTTTTAAGGCATGACTTACTACTTTTCTGAAGAACAGACAGATTATGGATGGTGTACAGTGTGGTCTTGCATTCACTCTGAATTTATTAAAGCTATAAATACAAAATATGAGGTTAAATAAATTAAAATAACTATAAGAGGACTGATATAAGCTAAACTCACATCTTATTTCTGATAGATATAGTCAATATAGTCTGGAGCATAAAGACATTAACATTTTTTGTGTCCAACATTCTCATTTAAAGGGAATTGTTAAAAGAATTGTAACAGACATAAGCCAAACAGCACAGTTGATTTCCAAGGTTCAAATTAACCTGTGTCCATTCCTCCATTTTATTTTATTTTATTTTTACATCTTCCATATTAGACCACCATATTCAATATCTTTGAGTTTTCTTTCAATGCCTAATGAATCCACAAGCCCACAATTTACAATGGTTCAATATACAGTTTTGACCTTTCAATATTATTTATGTATGTGCTCAATAGAAACCATAGTTCAGATTTGAGGCATGGTCTCTTCCCATATTAGCTTGATGCAGCAATAACAGTTGGAAATATGGGCAGCTTTATCAAGCTCTAGCCCCCATTCAGCTATAAAAGCACATGACCAAGCAATCAATATGCTACCTTACTGTGTCAGCATTTTCTTTATATATGTGTTGAATAAATCCTGTGAGGTCTTCAGCAGTATATTATGTAGTCATTGTATGGAGTGTTTTTGCACAACTAAAGGTTAATGTAAGTGCTGTAATGTATTCAGTGCAGATGTTAGGCTAAGCTATAGATTTTGTGTATTAGGTACATTGATGTTTCCTGCCTATTTCAGATTACAATGGCTTTGTTAGGACAGAATGCAATTTTAAGTTGAGAATCATGTATAATATAGGCAGGAGGCAATTTGTTTCCACACCTCTAGAAAGGCTATCTAGGAGAAAATGTTCCCTTGGCTTGGCAAAATGAAACAGTAAACAGTTTTAAAAGTAGCCAATGAGTAGTGTATCTGTGACTAGGTTACTGTTCCCCTTGTCTATCTGGGCAAAGGCTGTAAAAACTGATGTTTGAAATGTATCTAGCATTTTAAAATGACTCCTCTTGGCCTTTGATGGTTCACAGTATTCTTACACTACATAATTCAATTTTTCCTGCTTTATAAATGTTTAAAGATTCCAGTAGTCCATGTCATTATATTGTTTTCTGTTCACAGTGAACAGTGACCTTGAAACTGCTTTCCTTGGTTTCTTTTCAATAAAGAACTCATAAGCCTCAAATGCTTTAGCAACAGTGATAGCTCCTCTAAAACAGAGCTGACATTGTCATTAGTCATTCACAGTAATCTGAGCTGTTAACCTACTTTGTCTTTTCACTGGAGATCAAAGGCTGAAGTTTACAAGGCAAAATTTCCATTCTTCTCATTCAGATGTCTTTCTACTATTTTAAAAGGCATCAAATTCTACACTGCAAATATAATACTGGAAAATTAATCACATAGTCTCTTTTCTATTTTCTTACCATATTTATTCTCCACAATTTGAAACAAATCTCAGAATTTCTTACTATTCCAATTTCTTTTTTCTCGTGAGAATATGTGGTCTTCAAAAGATCAGAGATTAAGAAATCTGAAGACATTACTTGCAACCAAAGTGACTTTTCCCTCAGTGTTGTTTTCATTCAAAACCAGAAAGTGATTTCTGTTTCCTGGGTTGTCAGTTCACCTCATTTCAGTGTCAAAGAGATTGTGAAATGAGGTCAGACCTGTTTCTTGGTTTTGAATTCAACTCTGATAAAAAATTCTGAATTAATAATATTGTAGAAAAGGGACCTCAGAACTTTTGTCCATAATTCTTGACAGATAAATAGTTTGGCCACTAACTTTGTTCTATCAGAAAACTAACTAACCATGATTATGTTGTTCAAAGTGGCAATTTGTTTTTTTTTGTGATACAGTCTTCAAAATAACATGAAAATATAAAGAACAAAGCGTTAATCACATAACTGTACATTCAAATCACTTGAATCACTGCATAGACTGACAGATCACACATAATTAGCATACCCTACTACATAAAGTGAAGGGCAATGCACATGGAATGGAAATATGCAAATTTTAGGATAAGAGATAAATGTAGACATTTTATTCTTTCTCAAAATATAGAAAACAAAATTTGCTAAATTTCTTTAAATATCATTTTTCATAGATCAAACTGAATACTTATGAGAGATTTTTTAATAGATCAATTAGTGACAAAAGATAATATATTGAGTTATTTGCCATTTGCTATTATATAAATGATGTGAAGTAAGATTACAGTTTATTGCTTTGTTTCATTATTTATTGTATATTTATATAATTATAAATTTATATCAGATGTTTTACAAAGTTTCACAGACATATGTAGGAGTGTAGACATGCTGAGACTTTATAATTACCAACATCTATTAAACTACATGTGTATATTACTTATTGTACATTTTTAGAATTGTAGTTTATATATCATGGCTTAGATTTTCCTACCTAATTAAGGAAAATGAATTTCCCATTTCAAGCTCAAAGGCACAAGTTATCACTGTTCTCATTTGGTCCCAATAGTTCCCTGAAGATTGGCTGTACAAGTCCTTTCTAAGCACAAGATTGAGAGAGAAGAACAGATTAGACATTCAGACTTTGTGATGATATATAATCACAGAAATGCAGTTTAAATTAAGCTCTCAAATGATTCAAATCTCCTTAATAGTTTCAAATCTCCTTAATAACTCAATAGCATATATGTACTCATGGAATCCTGCAGCAGAGCCATTTTATTTGAAATCAAAACACTGGGCTCTCAGTTTTATACACAGGAGCTCAATTAACTTAAATCCGAGGACACAATGCAGTATATTATTTCACCAACTGTCAACAAGAAATATTCTTGCTTGTCTGGATACATTTAGTCTCCCATGTTATGCTCCTTGCACTGTATTTCTCTGTATTGTGTGCCTATAATGTCTTCCCTCATCTACTTTCCCTACTAAATATTAAATCACTTAAAATCAGGTTTGATTCAACATGGAATGGCTCCAAAGACTAAGATTTAAAATAAAAATGTGTTTAACACATAGTCTCTCAGTCCAATATATACTCATCTTATCTTCCATGCCCCCCACCCCAACCAAGTTCCTGCACCCTGACATCCCTGCTCTGTATCTTTTTCTGATTCTTTTCAAAGTTTTTCAGAGCAGAGGATTATTGTTCTTGGGGGATCTTTACTCTATCATTCAGTTCCCACATAACATCAATAAAATGTTTTTAAAAAAAAAATCCTCATACTTTAATGCCAGACATGGTAGCACATGCCTTTAGTCCCAGCATTCAGGAGGCAGAAGCAGATTGGTCTCTGTGAGATGGAGGCCAGCCTGTTCTATAGAGAGAGTTCCATGCCAGCTGGGGATACAGGGAAACCATGTCTCAACAAAATTATCCTACCAACCAACCAATCAACCAACCAACCAACAGACAGACAGACAGTAGAAAAAAATAAATCCTCATATTTTAAAATGAGATTACAGTGCTGGTGAGTTGGTTCAGTTTGTAAAAGCATTGCTGTCAAGTCTGATACTCTGAGTTTGATTACCAGGATCCACCTGGTGGAAGGAGAGAATGGACTCTTGCAAGGTGTTCTTTAAACACACACACACACACACACACACACACACACACACACAGAATAAATAAGTAAATCCAATAAAATTTATAAGTCTGTAGAAATAAAGGATTATTTTTGATCCAAAAAATAAAAATAAAAATGAAAGTTTCCAAGCAAATAAAAAATGTGTGAATAAAACAAGTTGGATTCTGCAGAAGGAAATGTTAAATAGAGTTATAAACAAGTCCTATTCTTCTCCATTGAACTTTACCCATGATTACTACTGGATGCATATCTTCATTATTCTGTGTATTTCTGCTTAGAATTTTGCAATTTTGAATTGTGAATAAATGGTCACTTGTCACAGGAGAAGAATTCCACTCTCATGCCTAGGGCATGCTTTCTAATTCTCTATGATACTCCAATATATGCCACTAGCCGGGAATTACTCAGTCTAGATTTAAATTTTGACACATATTATACCATGACTGGAATTTGAGGATATTGCACTAAGTTAAAAAAATCACATGCAAGAGACAAAAGGGCATAGTATATTATTCTTTATATATTATTTTGAAGAGTTTAAAACCTTACAGACAAGATGAAAAAATGTGGTTATCAGATAATATGTGGGGAAAATTAGCAATTATTGTTAAAAGGCATAAACTTCTGTTTGTGGAAGATGAACATTTTCTGGAGATGGTTAAATAAAATATGAATGTACTGTTTGTGTTACACTGTATATAAAGAACTTTAAAAATTATTAATTTTGTGATCCTTTTGCATCTAAATTTATAGCTCCATTTAAACCAAAAAGCATAATTTAAGGACGCACCAATATCAAAGTATTCTTTTCAAACTCTTCAGGTTCTTAAATAAAAGCTAAATGAATTATTTTGAGAATGTCTGACTGCATTTCTCTCATAGGATTTATATGAAATTGCTGGATCCTACTTTTTAGAAAAATGTATCCATGCTTTTCATAATTTTGTCTGAAGTTACAAGTTTGGTAACAATTTTCTTGTATAAATGGAATAATGGCATTCTTACCCTTGAAAATGCTGCTTTTTTTAGGTGTATGAGTGCATTGTCTGCATGTACATAAGTACACCAGATTGTGTAATGTCCATAAAATTCAGAAGAGTGCGTAGGATCCCATGGATGTGGAATGATAGACAGGTTGTTAGCAGCCATGTGCGTGCTGGTAACTGGACCCAGGTCTTCCCTCTCCAACAGAAGCCATTGCTCTTAACTGCTATATCATTCCTCTATCTGAGAAGACGGTAATTTTAACAAAATATACGAAGATTCTTTGTAGTCAACTTGTTCCCTTGTACTCATTATAGGTGCATCCACCATATACTGCTGTCTAAAAAATGGTACCAAATTAATAACATTTTAAAACTCTAATATTTTCATTTTTATTAAGTATCCCCAAATTTTGTTTAGATGATTTATTCATGTGGCCCTTGCTAGGAAACAGTGAGATGAACAGTATTTCTACCACTTTATGAGTGAGGACACTGAAATAACTAGGACAGGATATCTATATGAGAAAGGCAAGAGTCATCAAAAGTTCTACCATTAAAAAATGTTCTGATAAATATTCATTGTGGAGAATTAAAATTATGAAATTTTGGCATCTCAAGTGTATGATTCACTCATACAACACAATCAAGGTCATCAAGATGGCTCAGAGTAAAGGCACGTACATGTAGCCATGACCATCGGAATTTAATTCCTGAATCGTGCAAGGTGGCATGAGAGAACCAACCAGTAACAGTTACTATAAGATATCCACAAGCATGATATGCCAAGCTTGTTCACTCCATACAACACAGACACATACTGAATAAATAATGAGTTAAAATGTATAATTGATATATATATATATATATATATATATCTATATATATATATATATATATATATATATGTGCTTATTGTTCCTGATTAGTTTTTAAGGTAAATACCAAATATTAAAAACTTATAATGACTGGTTTCTTTAAGGATGAATGCAAGAGGGAATTCAGTTTGTTTCACTTTTTATCTTTAAAAACCTTTGCTTTAAGTCAGGCGTGTTGGCACACTTGGGAGGCAGAGGCAGGCCAATCTTCAGGAGTTCAAGGCCAGCCTGGTCTACAGTTCCAGGACAGCTGGAAGATCCTGTCTCGAAAAGACCAAAAAAAACCAAAAAAAAACAAACAAAACAAAAACCTTTGCTTTATTAAGTAGACTCCTTTCTAGAGATAATAGATGTTTAAAAGGCTTTAAAGTGGCAGAGACGAGCTGAGCAAGAAACTGACTTCATAGTCATAATCTCATTTGTGGTTCACCTTGCAGTTCATTTGTGTGCTTTTATGGTCTGAAATCCCATAAAACAGAAACTCGGAATCTGAATGGCAGATTTACTTAAATACGCATGGGAGAACAGTTATGATACTAACAAGATTCACTTGAAGACATAAACTAAGTTACCAGGCATTGACTAGGTCAAAGTGGCAGTCTTCCCACATTAAAATCTAAAGTGCATAAATATATCACATATATGCTCAATTCTTTGCAATCAAAACCCAGCAGTTATTTTTGCACTCATGTACAGGTGCATGACAGTTGTTGCTGTCATATCATACACACATAAATAAGAAATGTTAACAACAGATCTTGTATAGTTTAACTGTATTCAAAGGACTGTAAGATAATGAAGGTTTTTCATGTGTGTGTGTCTGTGTGTATGTTTGTGTATGAGTGGTTGTGTGTTCATATGTGTATTGATACCTATGCATCTGGACACATGTGCACATGTGTGCACATATATGTGGAAATGAGAGATTAATATTAGGTGTCTTCTTCAAGAACTCTACACTCTATTTATTGAGGCAAGCTTTCTCTGAACTCAGAGTTTAGTAACTGAGGTAGTCTAGTTGATGACTTCACCTTGAGGTTACCCTATCCACCCACTAAACTCTGAAATTACAGATGGGTTGTCATGCCAAACCAGCTTTTTTGCCTTATTTCCCTGACCATCTGATGATCCTATCAATTTTAGTTTGGTAAACTATATAAAGACCATAGATTTGGGATGTATTATAATCTATGTCCCTATTGGCAAACTTTCAACCCCTATTTCCAGATACTATGCAATATTCTTAAAAAAAATTGTTGGGCAGCCTTGTTACTTAATTTCTAAATATTAAATAATTGACCATTTTAAATAAATATGTATTATTACATTCAGAGTATAGTTCACCTATTTAAAAAGTGCATGCAACTTTAGATTACAGGATTGATTTATAATAAAACGCCAAATTAATCTTCTTGAAATGATGCAGGCATAGAATAAAACTTTTTCAGTTATATAATTCAGTATATGGGAATAATTTTTGGTAAAAACCATATTAAGTGTATGCAGAATTAACAAGGGTAGTCAATTATTTTGAAATTTCTAGACATGTTCTAATTGACTGAAATATTAAAACGCTACAGAGTTTGTTTGAATGTTGGTGCAAAAGGAATTCAGGGTGATTAGCAAATGATAATTAACGTTGTATAATTAAGCATGGTCATTTAATCCATTGTGATTTATGAACTGGAAAACATCACATTGTGAAAGCCAGAAATCCAGTGTTACAATATTTTAAAGAGCTTCAAAAACCCTATGAGAATCTTTACTCATCTTTGTTTGCTACAAGTCAGAGACCTCTAAACCAGCGTTCTATATGTTGCTGAAGGTACTGCCTAGCTAACTGAAGAATGAGAGAAACTATTAACTTGGAAATGCGATTATAAACAAGATAACACTTGGAAATCTATTATAAACAAGATGCCAATAATGATGGTGTACAAACAAACCAAAGAAAATGCAAAACTCCTGATATGACATGCATTCTATGCTAAGATGGTCCTTCAATTAATTGAAGGTCTGATTCACTTATGGAAACAGTATTGCACAGATACATTATATATTGATGACTGAAGTATTTCATCTATTATATATCACTTAAGATTATATATGTTAATTTTCATTTTAATATTCTAAATATACTGAAGGATAAACACATAAAGATTAAACTAATCCTAACTGGATAAATCAAAGAATTAAAGCCACTATCACTGTTGACTTAGCAGACAGGTTAAGAAATGTATTCCTTATGGGGCTGAAGCGATGGCTCAGAGGTTAAGAGCACTGCTGTTTTTCCACAGGATCTGGCTTTGATAATCATATGGTAGTTAACAATCATCCATAACTCCAGTTCCAGGGGATCCAATCCTCCTTCCCAGCCTCTGAAACATTGCACAACATGGGTGTTCTTACATACATGCAGGCAACATGCAAATATACATAAAATAAAAATAATAAATACAATATTTTAAAAGAAAGTAATATTGTCCTCTGATAACCCAGAAATGATATTTTTTTTCATTCTCTGAAACACAGCTATTTCCCAGAAGTGAATAATCACTGTCCTAACTTAAAGCATATATCATCTAATGGACTGTGCAGGAAAAGCTCTTCTGGATCCTAAATTTATGTATGGGGATGTCTAACTGTCTCCTATTTTAGTGAGTCCAACATAACATCTTTTACACTATCCTGTCTGAATATGGAAACTGAATATGAATTTTCCAGGCAATAGATGAGATCTGAACAGAGGATTCTCACAAATGGATTGTGTGATGGGAGTGCTGGGGAATATTTTGATGCTTTTGCTATTGCAACTGTTGTTCGGGTTTTTGTTGTTGTTGTTGTTGTTGTTGTTGTTGTTGTTTTCCTGTTTCAAACACTGGCCCCGAAGTAGTAGAGACAGCCAATGATTTAAGAGTGAAGGATAGCACAGCTGTTATAGCAGTGGTGTCTGTGATGAATGAAAGCACAGCAAGCAAGAAGGAAGGGGGATGTGAAATAGGAGAGGATACGTAGAAAGTGACAGATTTAAAGTCAACCCCCAAATGTAAGCCAGGTTACACTGTGAGGTAAAAATACACAATTTTAATTTCAAGAGATTTTTGTGGACTGTCACACTAACAATTTTTTGATTCACGGTTTAAAAACAAATCACTATCTTTTTTGTAATATCTTTTTTGTAGTGATTTGTTTTTAAACCGTGAATCAAAAAAAAAAAAATGTTAGTGTGACAGTCCACAAAAATCTCTTGAAATTAAAATTGTGTATTTTTACCTCACAGTGTAACCTGGCTTACATTTGGGGGTTGACTTTAAAAAAGAAGCCGGGCATGGTGGCGCACGCCTTTAACTTTTGTTTAAAAAAAAAAGACTAATCCGGATGAGACCGTCAGGGAAGGCAGAGGCAGGCAGATATCTTTGTGAGTTCAAGGCCAGCCTGGTCTACAGAGGAGTCCAGGACAGCTGGGGCTCAGGGAGACCCTGTCTTGAAAAGACAAAAAAAAAAAAAAAAAAAAAAAAATCACAATCCATTTAACAAATGCTGTAGCCTGGGAAGAAATTCTGTTTACACTGTTTCCTTGAACTTATTGAAATATTTAATTTTCACGAGATAATGCACATACTTTTAATAAAAATGAAGTGGGATATAAAACAACGCTGGAAATGCTTGTTTTACAGCTCAGTTAACAACAAGTTGGTGCCATATTTTTGGTAATGGTGTCAGGACCCTCCAAGGAGACCACCAAAGAGTTAAAATTTAGAAATTTAGTCAACAGTTGCACAGCATCCTCTCTTGCCAATATGACCTGCTGCTCCATGGGGTTAAGGTGTAAGGTTCTTTCAAGAACATAAACCACAATTTCCTGTTTGGGGGAGCATTTACCAAAAAGTGTGTTTTTTTCACCCCTTTTCCAAAAACCATAATACAGAAACCAAAGAGCATCTGGTTAGTATGATGACAACTACACAATGTGATGAGGGAGGAAACCTGAGCCAAAAGGTTCTGACATCAGTCTCTCTCTCTCCTCTCTCTCTCCTCTTTTTTTTTTTTTTTTTTTTTTTTTTTGGTTGTTCATGAGTGGCGGACTGCTGATACAGTGAACCCAGGGCAGGATCCAACCCTGACATCCTGTGGTCCGTGGCCCTACTAAGAATAAGTCCTGCTGACTCCTAGGGCCCTTTTGAATAACAGCCTGTTCAGTCACTGCCCAGAAACACAGCATAAAACAAGTGCATGGTATGTGATTCATAAATGTACAGAGGAAGAACAAAATTTGAAAATAAGTTGTCATTACAGGGAACAATATAGATATAGATATATCATTGTCTGCAACACTATGATCACTTAGGAACATTTTATAAGCATTTTTGACAAACCAGTGATGAATTTTGACAAACCAATGATGAATTTCTGTATTTGTATTATGTAGAAGAATTCATAAAAAGACATACTATATAATTTCTGTATTAGTGACTGCAACAGTAAATAAAAAGAATGAAATATATTTTCATTTCATCAGAGTTTTGATTTTTAAGTTTTATTATTTGCTTTGTGTGTATGAATGTTTTCTCTGCATATAAATAAGTGTAAACATGCCATGCATTGATTCTGGAGGCCAGAAGAAGGTGTCAGATTCTATGGAACTGAAGATATGGATGGCTGCTAGCCACCATGTAGGTACCGGGATTTGAACCTGGAACCTCTGGGAGAGCAGCCAGTGCTCTGAAATACTAAGTCGTCTCTCCAGCCTCTGAGTTTGAAATTTTAATCTAAAATTTGGATGAAAAATTGAGTTGGTGAAGTAAATAGCATACGATGTAAACCATTAGGAAATATCTTTATGAGGGTTAATTATGACAAAAATCACTAAGTATATTATTAATTATGCTTAAAATAGATGCTTAAATAAAATGTGTGGAACATTCCAAGGTCAGAAAGTTGAATTATAAAGATTTGAATTTATAAGTATTTTTTAATATGTGTGGAACCTAGGCTATGTCCATTGCATTGTGTAGCACTGTATTCCCGAGAGTTTAACAATTGTCTACTCACTTTACATAGGAAAGGACAACAGAGCAAGGTAAGAATACCACCAAAATCCAACTTGGCGAATGTGGGTGACGGGTTACAGACAAGAGCATAAAGACTCAAAATCAGCTCTATCACCAAAAACTTACCCCAGCATGCAGCATGCAGCATGGGTGATGATGGCTCACAAAAGCAGGAAACCTGCAGCTCATGCACAACCTGCAGGCAGCTCAGCAATTGAGGTTCTCTTCCAGGTTGCTCCATTGATCCTCTTCTGGGCAACTTGACCTTTCTCTATTTCTTCCAGGTGTCTGGAATCCTTTAAGACTGTAGCTCAGCAGTCCTTGGAGCTCATAATGCTCGAGGAGGGAGGGGCCTTGTGAATATGATAATTTTCAGGGACCTAGTCAAACTGTTGAGTTGTTTACTTCCCGAGAATATAGAGCTTCCACACAAGATGTAATGTTTCAGCTCCCCTGAAAAGATCCTGCTGGATTACCCTCCTTTAAAACATCTTGTTTACTCCCCTGTGAATCCCCTTTGTTTACCTCTGTTTCAACATCCTACTCTTTACCTCTTTTTAGACTATCCTGGTTTTTTGTTTTTGTTTTTGTTTTTTACCTTGGAGGAACTCACTACACACCAGGGTCGATGGATAAGGACATATTTTGCATGAGTTCTCATACATTATCTAAGAAGTCTTCAGTTTCACTAAAGAGAGGAGTAATTCCAACTACGACTGTCTTAGATACAATTTGCACTTGGTAAAAAGGAGAAATACGCTTGAATATTTTCACCCTCCAGCCTAGAATTTATTGATTTGAGCTTCTTTGCATAGACAGGATATGTGTAAGCCAGAAGTAAATTCTGCCATCTAAATTATCCCTGTTATACATCAGAGGTGTAGCATAGCATTATTTGGAGTGAAGCCTAAAGAACTGAATTGCCACAGAGGTAAGAGGTGGTCCTCTATGGCTCTGTAAAGGAGCATCAGTAAAATCATGAAGTAAAAGCATATCTGGGTTGCATTGTTCACAACTCACAGGAAACAATTTCTGCACAATGCAACAATCAACAAAGAACAGGAGATGATACTGAAACTATGGGTCAAGAAAAACCACTGTGGGATCAAATAGCTTCAGTGAAGCAGTGTCTATAGACAATGCAGCAGACAATGTGAGGGACTAAATGGCAACTGATGAAAGAAAATAAATGATATTTATAGTTAAAGATATTTTGGAAAAGCACATTTTCTCTATATAGATATTTTATATACTCTTTTCTAGGGATGCTCAGAAACAATTTTGAGACAATGCCAAAAGGCAAGGCCATGGAATTAACTATATTAGCAGATGATGGCAAATCTAGACGCATATTTTATGTTCACAGATACCCTTCTCTTCTTTCCCAGAATTGGGGCCTTGAAGTCAAGTTCACAGAAAGAATTTGTAATGCCAGAACACAGACATTTCATTGTATGAACCATAAAGAAAAATGTTTCCTCCGTGCTTTGAATACTATTTTAAGTCAAATCAGAAAATTATTCATAATGCACATTCACTGCAGTATCTGAAATCCTGTTTAGAACACATGTGAAATTTGTTAAAAAGTGTTGCCACGTGTCATCAGCATCTTTAGTTCAAATTTCAGGATGTCCAAAATAGCACCACATAAGGTTCTAAAAGTTCTGATTATTTAACTTGTTTTACATGTGCTTTTCTTTGAACCAACCAGTTAAGTGGTATGCATGGTGAGAACATGTATCCATAGCAACATGCATTTAAGACTGATATGTGGAACTAAGTTTTAGTTTTGACTTGTAGAACCTTAAATTTCTCATGTTTAAATTGCAATGAATAATGATATTAGTAATAGTGCCAACAATTTTATGCTGCTAATAGAGGCTTAAATGTTTAATATTCATAAAGCACTTGCAAAATTACATGTACATATTAAATGTTCACTAAATAATAATTCCACTGATGTGCACTTTGGGCTACTTGATACATATTCTCTGCCTAATGACAGAGAAAATTTCAATGTGCTTTATCATTTAACATCCTTTATAATTGCAATTTCCCCATAAGCAATATTTATATTTTGCTAACCATAAGGAAAATAACATGAAAACAAATCTGGTCAAAAGAATCATACATAATCATGAGCTTCAATTCTTCTAATGAGTCTCTACTATGAAATTATAAAATACCCATGTTTCATTCATGTTATTTACTAGCATAAAACATAGAAGAAATAATAAAAACTGCACCAAATCCTTTTTATATTAACATAAAAGTGATTTGGAAATAAAAAGTCCATGATGTGAATTTCAATGGTTTACAGAAGTTTACTAAGAAATTTATCCACAATAGGTCTAAAACCAAGAAAATAAGCTAAAATATGAATATCTTTAATATATGTATATAGATACACATTTATGTAGAACAAGCCTGATGATATTGAATTGTATTTTTCAAAGAGCTAATTAAGTTTTGGATGAATATTTAATGTTTGGTTTGGAATTATTTCAATAAATAATTACTTTTGACAAGTATGGATGATCTACTCAGCAAACAGAATTAGGAACATTTAATGTTATTCAAAACACTTAAAATTTTGAGCAGTCTGGAAGAAAACTTTTATACTATAACATGGAGTCCCTGACCACAATATGGTAGAATATGATACTTTTAGAAACCAAAGAGACTTTAAGCAATCTAACTAATGACTTTGAACAGGATATTCACATACAGGCCACACATTCATAGAAAAGGACACTATGAGATGGCAGCATGAAAACAGCCTAAATGATGATGCTTAAGAAATCAAGCCTGATATCACACTGATCTTGAACTTCATGCATCAAGATGTGAAAATGAATTTCTACTGTTTAAACAAACTGATCTCATGTTTTTATGGAAGTTCGCACAAAGTATGAGAAATATATATTATTTATTATTATATAAAATTATATGTTGATTAGTGTATACACATTTCACTTCCAAACTATAGTCAGTTATTATGGTTAATTTTAAGAACATTAGTACATTTTTTTTAATTTATTTTTTTAAGGGATTCTACAATACAATGACACAGTTGTTTGCAGATAGCATTGATGTCACTCATTATGTCATACAATCAGGTAATTGTTGCATTTTGCAAGTATCTATGTCCAAATTTTGAACAACCCAAGGTTCCCATAGACCAGTTGGAAAAGCTTGTATGCACAGACATGTTGATCAATCAGGAGTCCAGACTATATTCCTGTAGTCTCATGATTCACTCCTATCTCTCCACAGCCCTTACAATCTACCACGCCTCCTCTTCTGCAGTTTGTTCCGTGGGCTTTGGG
>VZQC01015195.1:264447-288012 GCA_009823505.1 Rhizomys pruinosus
TTGGGCTGGAGAGATAGCCAAGCGGTTAAGAGCGCTGACCGCTCTTACAGAGGACCCAGGTTCAATCCCCACACCCACATGGCAGCTGAGAACCATCTGTAACTCCAATTCCAGGAGAACTCCAGTTCCAGGGGAATCTGAGACCCTCTTCTGACCTCTGTGGCATTGCACGACGCGGGTGCACAAACCTACATGCATACAGTACATCCATACACATATAAGAATAAATAAAATTAATAAAAAAATAAAAAGCATTAAGGGAAACATCAAAAAAAAGTTAAAAATGAATATGCTGATGTTTTATATACAGCTTTAGTTAGTAGAAAATACAAAGTAAATCTGAGCTTGATTCAGGTTGAAAGTTATTCTATGTATTTTTCCTTATATTTTCTTTGACAAATTTCATCTTTCAGCTTCATTCAACCAACTAATAACCTTGTTGTTTTTTTAAAAAAAATGACATATCTGTGTTTTCCTTCACAAAAATAAACTGTGGAATAGTTGTCCTTCCATCTACTTTGAAGGACTGGGCCAAGAAGTTAATATGCTAAAACGAAGTTAATAGAGGACATGAAAATCACTAGCAGCTTTAAAATCTGGTTTTGAAGAGAAAATCACATCTGAGAAATTATTCTTGAAACCAATGGAAAAATAAACTCAGAGATTTATAGATCTTATAAAAAATCTGTCAGATATGCAAGGATTGACACTTGTTATTTAGGTAATATTTATTAATTATTTGGTAGTATGATCTTCCCAGATAAGAAAACATATATTTCTGCTTTCTGCATTATTTAATTGACTTAACAATAGTGTTTCCTTTCTGTATGAAGCCCAAACCTTGAGCGAGGTGGAAGAAAAAACAAAAGAAAAAGTAAGATAGAATCGAATTGTCCACCATCTTCTATTAATTTCTCATGCTGTATTACTTATGGTTCTGATTTATCTGAAGATAAATCATATTTCTTGGTCCCTTATAACTGAGTGTATCAAATATCATTTCACTTCTCTCCTCAATCTCTGTTGATTTTGCTGTGCAGGGTTGTGCCTCTTGATTAACCACAGGTGCTTACTGCAGTTTCATAAACTTGGACTAAATCTGTGAAATTTATCAATGAAATTCTCTGGGAAAAATTAAGCAGTTCAACTCTTCTGAGAACTCCCTCTATTCATTTTATCATTCACTTTTGCTTTCAATCATCCTCTCAAACATACTCCTTAGGTACTGAATTATTATTTCCTTAAAATCAAAACCATTGTGATAATTTTGGTTATTTTTCAAACTGCCATTCTCCAGTTCACAAGATTAATTTAGAAGGAATAAAAAATATAGCCATGGTTACTTAAATGGATCCCATCTGTGGAGTTTCATTTTTGCTTTTTTTTCTTTTTTTCTTTTCTGGAAGACAAGATCTCTTTATAGTGACAGCTGGCCTGGAGCTTGCTGTGTAGTCCAGGCTGGCCTTGGACTCACAAAGATCTGCCAACCTGTGACTCCTAAGTGCTGGGATTAAAGGTGTGAGCCACCATTCCAAGAGTCTCAGTTTTCTAAGAAGTTTTCTCCTCCATGCTCATGTTGGTTCTTTCTTCAGATCAAATCAGGTGTACCCATGTGGTATAATGCATGCAGATGGCAGAAGAGAGCATGGGATCCCTGGGAACTGGAGATATGAATGGTGAGCCAGCACGTAGATACTGAGAACTGAACCTTGGTCCTCTGCAACAGCAGTCGTGCCCTTATCCACTGAGCCATCTTTCCAGCCTATGATGTATCTTTTGTATATAAGTTATTAATACATGTTTATCAAGGCACTGCTTTATCCTTTTTATCTTCCTTGATTTGTATTTACTTACATAATTCTGCTGTACATTTATGTCTTTGTGACTCTCACTTATATGTATCCAGAGCTGTTCCATTGCTTTTTCATCCCACATTCTTATCTTAAATTGTTTTTATCTTCCTTGATTTGTATTTACTTACATAATTCTGCTGTACATTTATGTCTTTGTGACTCTCACTTATATGTATCCAGAGCTGTTCCATTGCTTTTTCATCCCACATTCTTATCTTAAATTGTGTTTGTCTTAGACAAAATTGAGAATTTACTATACTAAGAGAGATCAATCAATTAACCAAAAGTGTGCCATTTTTCAACATTTTCATTTTTAATTTCTCCTATCCAGTGTCAGAGTGTTGCATGTATAGTTTAGAGTAACATACAATTCCCACTCTACTTTTAATCTAGTAACCAAATAAGAAATCATTTAAGAGGCAATTACTTATCTCTTACAATGAAGCCTAATCTTATGCTACATATAAATACATAAAAGTGCAATACAAGAAATTTTCTTTAATGTTCCATAATCACGTAGGAAAGATAGACATTTTTTATTTTAATTTTATTTATTTCTGTATGTGTATCAATGTACTGTCTGCATGCAGGTCTGTGCACCCGTGTCGTGCAATGCCATGGAGGTCAGAAGAGGGTCTTGGATTCCCCTGGAACTGGAGTTCTCCTGGAATTGGAGTTAAAGACGGTTCTCAGCTGCCATGTGAGTGCTGGGGATCGAACCCGGGTCCTCTGCAAGAGCAGTCGGTGCTCTTAACGGACTAGGCTATCTCTCCGGCCCCTCCCTTAATGCTTTTTAAAGCAGTATTCATGTTCATATTTTGACTTCAGTCTTCTCAGATAAATTAACCTTTTTATGATACCTCAAGGTAGAAGATAGTTTTAAACAACTCTTAGATAAGAGTGGTATAATTACAAAACCTGATCAAAGCAAAATATTGTCATTTCTTGAGCTTGAAGAGATCCCTCACTGGTTATGAGCTGGGCTCCTTCAGTGATAAACTGTGACCTAAGAGATGCCAGTCAAATAAACCCTTTGCTCCCCAAGTTGGTTTTGGTCAGGATGTTTTGAAGACACCATGATTTCAGGGGTCATGAAGAGAAGCTGAGGCTTGGCACCCTGAGAGGCCAAAAGAGCCCACTGGTGAAGGTGCAGCCTCAGTTTCAGTGGCGACCCCAGATTTTTGGAGATGCCAGGACCATGGGATGACCACCAAGAGCAGCAGCAGGTGTGGAATGGAGCTGGCCTGGGCCTGCGAGATGAGCTGTGTGTGCCACCTACGGCAGAGTCAGAGAAGGGGAGCTGCCAAAACCCTTTGGAGCCCAGAAGATAGTGAGTGAATCCCAGATATCCAGCTTTAAGCTATTTTGTTGGACTTAGGTTTTGCTTAGGTGTGTCAGGTTCTTCCATTTGAAATAAGACAGTGCTTGTTTCAGATTTTACAGGAGCCCACAGTTAAGAGACTTTTAACAAACTGAACTTTTATGTGTTAGGATTTTTAAGGACTGTGGGGCTTTTAAGGTTATATTGTCTTATGTTGTGATTATTTTATTTTATTTTTGTCTTTTCAAGACAGGGTCTCCCTGTAGCCCCAGCTGTCCTGGAACTTACTCTGTAGACCAGGCTGTCCTTGAACTCACAAAGATCTTCCTGCCTCTCCCTGATTATTGCTAACATCATACCTTGGGGATAAGAAATGGAAAGGTGGTATTTTCATTGTGATGTGTCTTGTGTGTCAAGTTGACAAGGGGTCAATTGTGCTGGATAGCTTTAGTGTCAACTTGACTCCCCTGGGTTGAGGGAGCCTCAATTAGGGAATTGGCTCCATTGGACTAACCTGTGGCCACATCTGTGGAGTATTGTCTTGAATGTCGAGCAATGTGAGAGGGCCCAGTCCACTCTGGGTGGTGCCACCCGGACAGGTTGTTGGGTACAGTATAAGAAAGCAGGCTGGACATGGGTGAGGAGAACAAGCCAATAAGCAGCATTTCTCCATGGTCTGTGCCTCAGCTTGCTCTTCCACGTTCCTGTCCCGAGTTCCAATGCTGAGCTCCCAATGATGAACTGTGACCCAGGAGATGTGAGCCAAATAAACCCTTCCCTCCCAAAATTGGTTTTGGTCAAAGTGTTTTGTCCCAACATTTGAAAAGAAACTAGAACACTAGGCATGATCCCTCATGCCTTGAATCCCAGATTTTAGGAGGCAGAAACAGATTGTCTGTGATATGGAGGCCAGCCTGATCTACAAATTGAGGCCCAGATGGGCTGAGGCTATAAAGACCCTGACAAAAAATATCCTTTCTTAAGTCAGAATCAGAATTAAGGTCAATTTTTACTGTTTGAAGAACTCTCTACTCAGCATGGATTAAGATTGCTTCCTCATGTTAAATTTTGTTCTATGTTGCAATTAACCTAGCCTTGAAACTTTTCTAATTGTATTGCTATTGTTTTTCTTTATTTTACCAATCTGTTCAACTTCTTCAAGAAATATATGAAGGAAAAGATTCATATTTAATATCAGATATCTATTTAAAAAGATTTGAATAATTTTATATATTAAAGTTCCTATGTAGTGCATCAAAATTCAAATTAACTTTCAAATAATTTATGATGCTTAAATTGAAATGCTAATCAACAAATATCTAAAGAAAACATCTGTACATAAAATATTTATATATGTCTTCATGTTTCATTTATAAACATAGGGTCAAACTGTAAGAATATTTCATATTAGTACAGAAAAAGTGAAAACATATAAGTACCAAATAATGTACATGGAGAGACATTTTCAGTAAATGAGTTCACATATATTAATTTATTAAAATATATACATATGCATATATTTAGAAGTATATGTACACATTAAATTTTTGTATATTAGCATTGATATTATTATGGTTGCTGTATTTTTGTCAAACTAATTAAATTAAAAGATTGAGTTATTTTTCCTAATACTATTCAACTTCCAAATTACATTAGAACACATTAACCCATTAACTAGCTATCTTAGTTCCAGGTTTCTACTTCCACCATATCATTATATAACTAACTTCAAATGGCAATGAGACAAGCAAAGAAAATTGTATGCACAACAGCAATGAAATCACAGACAATAAAGTCAGAAGTTCTACTCAGGATTAGTTATGGAATCACAGACATTCTTTAATGGGAATTTAAATAGGAGTGAATCTCAACACTTCCATAAACATAGAACATTGTAACATGGATTAAAAAATTATCTATAAAAGCTTAGAACAAGCAATGAAATTAAAATAACTAAATAATTTAATAATCTCACAGTTTTACAATTCACAAATTTTAAACATCAAAATAAGTTATATCCAAATATTTAGTCATAAAATAAAATACTTCATTGATTTCAAATTATGATTAAGTGAAAAAAAGACATAATACCACAGAACTCTACTATCAAATATTCTCCTAACTTTTCCAAGGTCTCAATCTTCTTTAGAACAAAGAGTAGTATAGAGGTCAAACATGGAAGGGTCAGAAACAACAGGCAAGATAAACATCATTTATTTTCCAATGGAGACTATTTGTTGCTGGACTAGTGATGCAGTACCTACATTATGCTGACATACAGGATCCCAAGACTTATGTTTAAAGCTTGGTGCCAGAAAATAATAATGTGCAGTTGTGCATAGTCTTGAAGGATGGTGGGAGCATCAGAATTGCACTGTCCTTGCTGACTAAATCACTCTTGTTTACTGAAATCTACTTTAGGGGAGAGTCTTTTGCAGAACATTGACATTGAACCTAATGGATAACGATTTAATATTCCCTTGGGAGGCTATTCTACAGAGGCATCTTCTGAGGCTTCTCATATTTGTGAAAAAAATTAATGTCAATGTGGTTTGCAAAATGTGTGCAGTTCTGCAGTCTGTAAGCAATGCCTGGAAGTTTCTTCACAATTAGCTTTTCTTTTTTCTTTCATTTGAATTTTCCCATTATATGATGAAGTAATTTTTTTGTGTTTCATAACTAAAATCTTATATTCTGAAAAGTCATCTCAAACCTAAATTTTGTTTGTAACTTGCTTCAATTTTCTAAGAGTAAAAATTGTAAAAGAAAAAAAAAATACCTATCAGTTAAAGTGTAGATTAACTAGCGAATTTCTTTAATATAGCTCACCTCATCCTTTCCTCATATGCACACACTGACTAATTATACATAAATCCCATTTGGATTAGAATTTAGGCTTTGTGTAGTAAGAAAGGTCAAGTGAATGTTCAAAGTGTGATTCCTTGATATCATCAGAAATCTGTTACTTTGGTCTTAGAATGACACAAATAACTGAACAGAACATGAGAAAAATAACTTTTTTGGGGGGAGAGGGTTTATGTGGCTCACATCTCCTGGGTCACAGTTCATCACTGAGGGAGCCCAAGATAGGAACTCAGGGCAGGAACCAGCAGGTAGGACCTGAATCACAGGCCATGGAGTAAAGCTGTTTACTGGCTTGCTCACCTGGCCATACTCAGCCTGCTTTTTTTTTTTCTTTATTTTATATTTTTATTGGAGTTTTGTGGATTTTATATATCATTTATCTGTCCAATTTAAACTCATTTCCCTTTCCATGCCCCCTCCCATCTCACCTGAGTTCATGCATTCTGCCATATCTGCCTTGTATCTTTTTGTGGGGCTTTTTAAAGTTTTCAAAGTAGAGGATTATTGTTTTGGGGAGATCTCTACTGTTTCAGTCCTTTATCTTGGTTCTTTTGTTATTTCCTCCAATTTGTGAGATATATATATATATATATATATATATATATATCATCTAAAAATAAACTGTATGCTATTTCCATATCGTATTTCAGGATTCACATTTTTCCTTTTTAAATTTATATTACTCTAAAATATGCCTCCATAATCTCCACCCATATACCAAGATTAGGAAGTCTGAAAATTAAGTGGTAGATTAATTGTAGAGCCTCTTTGGGTTTCACATTATAAGAACACCATTGCTTTCAGAAAAAGAGGGATATAACATTACAACATAGAGTGGAAGGAGAAAATGTGGTACATGTACACAATGGAGTTCTGTGCAACAGTAAAGAAAGATGGCATCATGAACTTTGCAGGTAAATGGATGGAACTAGAAGACATTATGAGAAGTGAAGTAACACGGTCACAGAAAACAAAGGATGAATGGTATCTATCATTTGTGGATGCTAGCACCAAGCACCTAGTTGTAAGGCAAACTGAGCAAAGTCCATGAAAAATAACTATTTTTTTAGAAAGTTAAAAATCACAAATGTATATAAGAAAGCAGTTGGACACTTTATACATTACTGGTAAAAGAGCAAAAGTGTTCAGACACATTGACAAATAGTCTGACAGATCTTCATATGATTAAACCAAGCAGATATGTTTTATCAAGAAGTTCCATTTAAAAGTATTTCATCAGAAATAAAAACATAGACACAGGAAACATGCATGTGACCATTTATAGCAGCATTAAGCATAATAATGGTACAAAGTGGAAACAACCTAAATGTCAAATGAGTTGCTGAATAAATATGTAAAAATCTCACATGTTTTTATCCAATGAAATACAGTCTGGCAGTAAAATACTTGGCAAAGATATTTTTTCAAGCCTGAATGATACAACACAGATGAATCCCAAAAAATATTAACTGAAAGGCAGACACAGATGACCTTGTCTATAATAATTACATTTATGAAATGCAGAGTATGAAAACCATAGAAAGAGAAATTAAAATAGTGATTTTTCAAATGAAGAGTGGTTGCTAACGTATATTGGGCTTCTTTCATTGTAACTATTTTTATTGAAGTTTTGTGCATTTCTGGCATTTGTCCATTTAGACTCATTCCACTTCCCATGTCCTCCAAGACTACACCCAGCCAAGCCTCCAACTTTTGAAAGGATAATGGGCTTTCTACTCCAACAAATCCAGGGCAGAGAAAAGCTACAAATGTGGTTGAAGTAGGCCAGGGTCCATTCCAAACTTGCAGCCAAACTCAGCATTTTCATTCACCTGGTGCTAGCTTTAAAGGTATGAAGGATTCAAGAGTGAAGGGGCCCTCAGTTCTTTCTTGGTTTCAGAGAGCCGCCAAGGTGGGCAGAGTGCAGCAGGGGCATCCCTGCATAAAGAAGGCCCTGATAGGCCATTGCATGAAGCTCTGAAGGTGAAGCCTGGTTGACAGAAGAGACCCCAGGAAAACATTTGAGATGCCAGAGCTGAGAGATATTTGCCAAAGAGAACTGCATGCAGGGAGTGGTAGCAGCCTAAGAAAGAGATGTTGCACGAAAAGCTGGAAGAGCTGAGCCATCTAAGCCCTTTGGATGTAAAGTACCAGACGTCCCACATGGATCTATAGGACTTGGTGTTTGCCCTGCGGCTTTTGGTCTTGTTGTGGTCTAATTTCCTCACTATGCCTCTATTCCTCCCTTTTGAAATGGGAATTTGTATTCAGTTCCACTGTATGTTGGGGGTATGTAATTTGTCTTTTGATTTTGCAATAGCTTACAGTTAAGAGATTCACCTGGTTTCAGAAGACACTTTGGGCTATAGACTTTTGAATAGTATTGAGACTAGTAAAGACTATGGGGACTTAAAGGTTGGACTAATTGCATTTTGCATTTTATATGTTCATAAGCCTATAGGGGCCAGGGAGTAGAATGTGGTGATTTGAATGAGAATGTTCCCCATAGGCATCAAGTATTCAGACATTTCGTTGGTGGCACTGTTTTATGAGGTCTTAGAAGGTCTTGCCATGCTGGGGGAAGTACATCACTGGGGAAAATCTTAGAGAGTTCAACCAGCCTTGCTGGTCTCCAGTTGCTCTCTTGGTTTCCTGTGTTCAGTGGAAGATGTGAACCTCAGCTTTCTGCTCCAGCTCCTGCCATCAATCCTCCCTACCATGATAGACACTAATGCATAAGCACAAATAAACTCTTCTTTTTATAAGTTCCCTTGGTCATCGTGGTTTTATCACAGGAGCAGAAAAGTGACTAATACACTACCCTCCACCCAAATACCAAAATTAAAAGTCTGAAAATAAGTGGTAGATTAATTCTAGGGCCTGATAAGGTATTCACCTTATAACAGCACAGTTGCTTTAAGATAAAAAGAATTATAACATTAAAGTTGCTCTGTTTGCCATACAACCAAGGATTTGGTGCTAGCATCTGCATATGAGGGATACCAATGCATCCTTTGTTATTCTGGGACTGTTACTTCACTTAGCATAATGGCTACTAGTTCCATTCATTTGCCTGCCAAGTTCATGATGTCATCTTTATTTACCACTGCATAGAGCTCCACTGTATAGATGTACCACATTTTCTTTATCCACTCATCAGTTGAGGGGCACTTGGGATGGTTCCAGCTCTTCACTATGGTGAAGAGAGCTCTAATACATATGGATGTGAATGTATCTCTGCTGTAGGATGAGTCTTGTGGATATATACCAAGGAGTAGTATGACTGGGACATATTAATTTTTTATTATTTATTATTTTTTATGTATGAGTGTACTGTCTGCATGTAGGTTGGTGTACTCGTGTTGTGCAATACTGTGGATGTCAGAAGAAGGTGTTGGATTCCCCTGGAATTGAAGCTAAAGATGGTTCTTAGCCACCAAGTGGGTACTGGGAATTGAACTCAGGTCCTCTGCAAGAGCAGTGGGTGCTCTTAACTGCTGAGCCATCTCTCCAGCCCCTCGTTTTGAGTCTTTCCATAGTGGTTGTACAAGTTTACATTCCCACCAGGAGTGGATGAGTGTTCCCTTCTCCACAACCTCTCCAGGTTTTGGTACCTTTTTTTTTTCTTTCTTGATCCTAGCCAGTCTTATCAGAGTAAGAGGAAATCTTAAAGTGGTTTTAATATGCATTTCTTTATTTATTAGCAATGTTGAACAATTTTTAAGATTTTTCTCAGCCATTTTTACTTCCTCACTTGTGAATTCTCTGTTCAGCTCTTTACTCCATCTTTTGAATGAGTCATTTGTTTTCTTCTTTCTGAGTAGTTTATATAGTTTGAATGTTAATGCTCTGTTAGATGTATCATTGGTAAAGGTTACCTCTCACTCTGTGGGTTTTCTCTTCACTTCATTGATTGTTTTCTTCACTCTACAGAAGCTTTTGAGGTTATTGAAGTCACACTTGTCAATTGTTGACCTTATTTTCTACACAGCTGCTGTCTGATTTAGAAAGTCTTTTCCTGTGCCTATGTGTTGTAAGTTATTGCCAACATTTTCTTCTATCACTTTCAGATTTTCAGATTTCACTTTGAGGTCTTTGATCTATTTGGGGGTGATTTTTGTACAGGGTGAGATGTACAAGTTTAATTTTATTCTTCTACATGTGGTGATCCCGTTTGCCAGCACCATTTGCTGAAGATGTTGTCTTTCCTCCACTTAGTCTTCTTGGCCCCTTTGTCAAATATGAGGTAGCTGAAACTGTATGTGCTCAATTTGGATTTTCAATTTTGTTTCATTGTGCCAGTACCAGACTGTTTTTATGATTATAGCCCTGTAATGCAGTTTGAAATCTGGTATAGTGATCCTTCCCATATTGCTCTTTTAACTCGGTGTTGCTTTGGCTATTCGAGGTCTTTGTTATTCCATATGAATTTAACCATTTTTTCCTATGTCTTTGAAGAAACTCATGCAGATTTTAATTGGGATTACATTGAATCTGTATATTAATTTGGATAAAAGACATTTTTACTATGTCAATTTTTCCAATCCTTGAGCATGAGAGGTCTTTCCAACTTCTGGTGTCTTATTCAATCTCCTTAAGGGGTTAAAAATTTTTGTTGAAGAGGTCTTTGGTGTCTTACTTAGGTCTACTGATTTTTCTAGGTTAATTTTGTAACCTGTCACTTTGCTGATCACTTAATAGTTTCTAGGAGTTTAGAAAAATAACTATTAATTGTTATGTTATCAGATAATTATAGGTGCATGCAAATCCTCATGGAAGTTACTTTCAAAATTTTATTATTTCCCTTTTTTCAAGAATTTCTGTTATACAGGATCATATCTTATGAGATCCTATCACTGATTCAATCAGTGTTATACCTCTTACTTGATAAAATGATATATTCATCAACTTTATAGCACAGAGAAAATTATTTGGAATCAAATAGATAATTATTGAGTAATATATGTTCAAGGCACTGTGATTAAAATGAGGAACAAAATATCTCTTGTTTGATAAATTCAATTGAAGTAAAATAGATAAGGAATACATATTGGGGAAAATATTTCTCTATTGCCTACATTACATTTTTAAAATATTTTACATAGTGACTTCCTGTAGCCCCAGCTGGCCTGGAACCTGTTAGGTAGACCAGGCTGGCCAATGAACTGAAGAGATCCTCCTGCTTCTGTACACCACCTCACTTGATTTATTTCTTTTTTTTTTTTTTTTTTTTTTTTTTTTTTGACAGGGTCTCCCTGTAGGGTACACCCCCATCTGTCCTACAACTCCTTCTGTTAGACTAGGCCGGCCTAGACACGCACCACCTCACCGAGCATCTGCCTGCCTCATTGCCCCTCCTTGGGTGCTGGGATTAAGGCACGTGCCATACATGCCTAGCTTTAAGATTGCTTCTTAGCTGCCATGTTGGGGTGGCTGGGCATTGAACCCAGGTCCTCTGCAGAGCCAGTGGGTGCTCTTGATCACTTCTGAGCCCTCTCTCCAGCCCTATTCAAATTTTAAAGGCTAGAATAATTTTACTAACTGCACACACTTAGTTGACTCCCTAATACGAGACCCTAAATTGCTGTGAACTACTATATCTTATAAGAAATGTGTCTCATTGTTTTGAGGAACGAGAAGGCAACTGGTAGGCAGTTTAAGAAACGAGGAGACGATTAAATTAAAAACTCAGGTTCGAATTTTTACACTCAGAGCGAGGCGGCGAAGACGGAGAGAGGAGGGCGACCCGATGAGGAAGAGAAACAAGATTCACGACTACACTTACGCCTCAAGGTGGAAGTTGGTTTCAAGCTATGACTCTATTTAAGATGTTCACTGCAGGGAGAGGGAAAGTCACTTTTCATTTAGGGTATGACACTGGGTACCTTGAACAGCTGTAGGGGGGTGAAACCACACCCAAAAACATTTGGGGAATATAAATTAGACTCAATAGGCCTGTTATAAAAAGCACAATAATACAACACATGAATTGTATATAAGATATTTATTACTAATTAATCCACAGACCTTAATTAATTAGCTTATTTTATAGGTTTGGAATTATAAAGGCATTACTACTTATTTTATTTTTTCATTATTTTATTTTATTTTTTATGTTTTTGGTCTTTTTGAGACAGGGTCTCCCTGTAGCCCCAGCTGTCCTGCAACTTGCTCTGTAGACCAGGCTGGCCTTGAACTCACAAAGATCCGCCTGCCTCTGCCTCCCAAGTGCTAGGATTAAAGGCGTGAGCCACCACGCCCGGCTTTTACTACTTATTTTAATGTAGATAGATGTCACCTATAAATAATATTATTTATTTTCCAATATTTATTTATTTTCCTTTTATATTGCACTATGTAAGTCTTCTACTAGAAAGTTAATGAAAGTTTTTTTTTAAAGAAATTCTTTTTTTTCTTAAATTTTATTTATTTATTTATTTTTCCATGTGTATGAATGTACTGTCTGCATGTAGGTTTGTGCACCCGTGTTGTGCAACGCCACAGAGGTCAGAAGACGGTGTCGGATTCCCCTGGAAATGGAGTCAAAGACGGTTCTCAGCCGCCATGTGGGTGCTGGGGATCGAACCCAGGTCCTCTGCAAGAGCAGCTGGAGCTCTTAACCTCTAGGCCATCTCTCCAGCCCAAAAAATTAATGAAAGTTTTAAAACTTTTTTATTTTTATTTATTCACCGAATTTTCACAATTAAATAATGTTAGAATTGATTTTGTAAAGCTAAAGATAGTTTCTCAAGTACTTTACTAAGATTGTTTGAACATAAGGGAATGTAGAATTAGGTTAAAACTTTTTCTTGCATTATTTAAAAATACTGTGTGTGTGTTTGTGTTTGTGTTTGTGTGTGTATGTGTGTGTGTGTTGAAAGGAAGAATCATAATGTGATCCTTACATTGATTAATAAATTTTCAATGAGGACCATTCTTTTCTTACCTGGGCAAAAATGAATGCCAATTTTTTTTCTCTTTCAGATTAAATAGATATGTTAGTAGCCTGTATTTCAGGCTGTGAAACTGCCATTTAATCTCACTGTGAAATTCATCATCACTAAACAACTCATGCCACTTTCCTCTATTTATTAAGGATTCTAGTGGCTATGGCTAAATTTTTTAAAGTAAATCTAATAGCCTAGAGAATATTAAAAAAATAATGAAACATTAAAACATGTAATAATATAATGCAAAAATTTGTACTGTATCACTGAAAATTTGCAGTTAAACTATAGGAAGTATAGAATGAATGTACAAAAGCCTTGTAAATTATTCTAAAATCCTTCATAGATAGCCATTCACTGTAAGGTCTAGGATAACACTGGTTGCTATTTATTTGTGCCTGTAAAGGGGCTTCTTCAGTTATGCTGCAACCGTCTCCCCTGCTGGACAATTTGCCATGTTCAATTTGTCATCTCTGTGTCACAGAAATTCCTTGCAGCGCCCTTCAATGTAGTTCTGCCAGCCCTCCTGCTACCCTTATGGAAATTAAAAGAAGCACAGGTGATTTGAGAGAGATCAGCATTTCTCTACATTTTCGTCTTTATATTTTAGTCTGAACCTCATCAAAAGAAAGGAGTAGATCTATCTCACCACATTTTTTCTTGTTATTGAACAGTATAGGTGTGATTTGATCTGCTATTGAGAGGATCTCTGTATGGTTCATTTTCAGAAAGTGGTTTATTACTTTGTCCCTTATACTAAAACATTCAAGTTATTTAATTGATAGACAAGAGTCTTTTAGTATATAAATGAAAATTATTTAGTAGCTGTTTTCTCAGCTGTCTCAAAAGGACTATATTTTCATGACAAATCTAAGCATTTTTAATTTTCCCAATAACCATAAGTCTAGATAATTATTAAAATATAATTGTGAGGTTGGAGAAATTGCTCAGTGATTAAGAGCACCGACTGCTCTTGCAGAGGACCCAGGTTCGATTCTCAGCACCCACATGAGAATCCAACAGTTCCAGGGGAATCGGACACCCTCTTCTGACCTCCAGAGCATTGCACGACACTGGTGCACCTACTTACATGCAGATAATACACTCATACATATAAAATAATGAATAAATAAATAAATAAAATATAATTTAATTTAAAATTTTCAGTTTCCTGATCTTGTGCCTTCAATCCCATCTCTGGAAGCAGATACAGGTGGATCTCTGTGAGATCAAAGCCAGTCCGGTCTATGTACTGGCTTTCAGGTCAGCTGGGAATAGAGAGAGACAGACAGACTTTGTCTCAAAAATCAAATCAAAATAAAAATAATTCAATTTAAATATTACTTTTTTTGATATTTTTGAGGCAGGGTCTCCCTTTTAGTACCAGCTGTCCTGGAGCTCATTCTGTAGACCAGGCTGGCCTTGAACTCACAGAGATCTGCCTACCTTTCCTCCCTAAATGCTGGGATTAAAGGCTTTAAAATATTTCAAATTTTAAGTCAGTTGGTGTCATGGAGTCCACATATGATCAATCCATTTTTTGCTGAGTTTATCAGGGAAAAATATTTCAAGTCCCTTACGCACTGTCACAGACAGATTTTGTGGAAACTAGAACTATATCTCAACATTTAATCTCTTTCTATTTCTTCTTCTAATATTCCCAGTGCCCTTCAGTAATAATTGCGATGATTCCAATACACGGGAAATTCTATGCTTTGGATTCATAATGCTAATGGGGAGTAACCAATCTAAGGGATGTAAATTAAATAATAATGAAAAATTAGCCCTGTGTCCTTGGCACAGAGCACCCAAAGCACATTATAATTAATTGCAGCTATTTTCACACAGCACTAGTGCAGTTTCCCTGTCTTCCCAGGAGTTGCTGAATCAGGCTATCTAGCAAAGTTGATGTATACCTTCTGTGGAAATTAGATGTTTTAGATGCACTGTTCTCAGATGCCAGGATGGATGACAGTGTGAGATATAATCCTTTCCTGTTTAATGCAACCGGAACCAATCTACATTCTAGAAGTCATTTGATTTCTCCCCTCTGTAGTGCTATCAGATAGCAACCAGCTCTCTGGGGACTCCATTCATGCTGAGATTGCATGAGCTAGCTATTACACTGTTGAATCAGTATGTAATCAATCTTGCATCCTACTGATCTTCTTTGGAATTTTCCTTTTGATCAACAGCTAATGGGAAACACAGCATGGTAAAGAATGATATAGTTTAATCTAATTGTAGCTCCATTGAAAATGCCTCTGGGTAGTCTTGTATTCACCTTTCAATGAGAGTGTTTATAATGCAGTCAATTCGAAAAGTCAAAACAGATAATTATTATAAAGTTAGTTTGATTTATCTGGAGTGCATCATTTCCAAATTTATGAGCTCTCAAAACAAATGTGGTGTTCTTCATTCTGTTTTATGTTTCTATTTAATTCAAACACAAAGATTCTTGGAGACGTAGTCAGATGGGCTTTTTAATTAGGTACTGCCTTCTCCAATATAGGGAAACATGTAAATTATGATTATATATACACAGAAATTTTCTTCATTATCTCAAATCTTCATTATCTTCTGAGTAAACGGCACGTGGAATGTCAGTTTGATTTATACTTGTCTTATGTCTACAATTTAAACTTCTTCTAATATGCATATTGGTCATCAATGGTTTTAATGATTTGTTCCAATATTTATTTCAAGATTTTTATAGTTTAATATTTTGTTTATATGTATAAGAAAACTTGAGTTAATTACTTGTATGATGTGAAGTTGGATTCCAATATCTAATCGTATAAATATTCACTTGACCCAGCAATATGTTTTGAAAACATTCTTTTGCAATTTTATGGCCTTGGCATACTTGTGAAAAATGTAAAGTTATTTCTGCACAATTTCTGCTCTTCTCTTGACATACCAAGCTTTCTGAGAGCTCCACCTACTCTTTTCTTATTTATATTATATTTTTCATTATTTAGAGAATACTTTTTTAGGTTTTGCAATCAAACCTATGTATGTATAAGACCTTACATATTTAATACAGTGGATTACCTCACTGGAAAGGGCCAAAGAAAGTTCAATACTTCTAGACCAATATGCTGTTAATGTTTGTACAATGTCAACTTAACACTATATATTGGGATACTTTGTTCCAACATTGACATCAGAGATAAATAAAGTTTGCAAAAATATGAATTTTATGTACATATATATTGATTTATTTTCATAAAAAGAATAAAACTGGTAGTATGCTATTCATCAATAATAAAGCTGATTCAGCCATCCATAGTGATTTGAACAAAATTGTAGACATCTAACACATTCCATTAAAAACTAAAATAAAATCCTAGAAAATGGAATATCTCTGTTAGTGTTGTGGTATCTGGCACATCATTATTTTTATTATCTTATTAATCATCATCTGGAAAGAAAATATTGAGTGTAGCATCATTAAAAAGAACTCTGATAAAACACAGCCATTAGTATGTATCAAAAAGCAGGTTCAAGGTATTTTAAATTCACAGAGGTACAGTAAAGTACTGTCCTACCTCAATAATACAATAGGACATAGTAGAACACAATTTGGAAGGAATTTTAGACTTGATTCTACTTTTCCAATAGAGGGACTAAAGGATGGTATGACAGCTCTATAAAGAAAACTACTCTTAGATCAGATTTTCTTTCATTATTGGAACAGTTCTTAGTATTCACTATATAAGAGCATCAGCAAAAAAACCATATATATATATATATATATATATATATATATTATAATATAATATAAAAAATAAAAAAAAAAAAAAAAAATTTTTTCTTTTAAATAAATGCATGATACTGGATTCATATAAAGACAATCGAGTACAGGCAAGTAAGTCTCAACCTTACTAGGACATTCAAATCTGCCATGTTTTGAAAGATGAGTGATTCAAGAAAGGAAGATGAGGCCAAGCACCACTTCAGTGCTTTAGGTTGTAATCAAAACACGGTATCATTTCAAAAAGAAGTATCCAAACATTGCTCATTTGAATATGCTAAAGGATGGTGACATCAATACTCACTCATATGCTCAGCCATGCAGGACGAGGGCGAGATCACTTATTACTGTACTTTGACTGTGGTGTGTGTGCATGCGTGTGTGTTAATGTGTTTATGTGTGTGTGTGTGTGTGGTGTGTGTGTGTGGTGTGTGTGTGTGTGTTTGTAATGCTGGAGAGAAGGTGTGAGATCCTAGACCTTGCCTTTGTGGGTCTGAGCTGTATTTCCAGACCAAGTGGTAGAATTTCTTACTAACCACATTTTTTTTTTTCTTGTTTTTTTTTTTTTTTTTTTTTTGCGGTTCTCAGCCTCAGCCTTTAACAGCTGCGCTATCCCAATTTTTTTTTCTTTATAACTAATAATCTCTGGAGTATGACCTTCTCTCTAACAAGCATGTAATTAATAGTTTTGGCATCTCTTGATGCTTGCTTTAATGAGGCATTAGTACAGAGGAGATAAATAAGTAAATTTCTAAATCTACAGTAATTCTTTGTTTACTGAAATTGTATGTGTTTTATAGTTAATTTTTCAGTCAGTCTTTTTCTTTTTTCTTTCAGTCAATCTTAATTGCCATTATACTCAGTTCTCCTTTGGCAACCTCTCACAGCTCCCCCCTCCTCCTGTTTATACTCTGGATGTTAAACCTCTGTCATGGGTCTGGAGAGATGGCCTAGTAGTTAAGAGTGCCTACTTCTCTTGAAGAGGACCTAGGTTTGATTCCCAGCACCCACATAGTGGCTGAGAACTGTCTTTGACTCCAGTTTCAAGGGAATCTGAAGCCCTCTTCTGACCTCCCTGGCATTGCGCTACATGGGTGCACCAACCTACATGCAGAGAGTACATTCATACACATAAAAAATAAATAAAATAAAATAAATGTTAAAAAAAAAAACCCTCTGTCGGATGTGTCACTGGTAAAGATTTCCTCTCCCATTCTGTGGGTTTTCTATTTATTTATTTGATTGTTTCTTTCACTTGTACAGAAGTGTTTTAGTTTACTGAGGTCCCACACATTAATTGTTGACCTTTTTTCCTACGCAACTACTGTCTGATTTAGAAAGTCTTTTCCTACACCTATATCTTGTAGGCTACGGCCAATATCTTCTATCATTTTCAGTGTTTCAAGTTTCACATTGCGGTCTTTGATTCACTTAGATTTCTGTAAAAGGTGAAATATAGAGGTTTAGTTTCAGTCTTCTACAAGTGGTGATCCAGTTTTGCCAGCACCATTTTCTGAAGATGTTGCCTTTCTTCCACTGAGTGTGTTTGGCCCCTTGGTCAAATAACAGGTGGCTGAAATCACTTGCACTAAAGTTTAGGTCTTCAGTTTAGTTCCATTGACCTACAGGTTTATTTTTGTGCCAATTCCATGCTGGCTTCAAATAACTTGAAATGAAAAACTAAATCATTGTTTTGTGAGGTCTTCTGTCAGGTTTACTGTAGGGAAAAAAGGAAGCCACAGGTGGCTTCCTGTGGCTTCTTTTGTGTTATCACCTGCTTGTCTGTTTACACTGAAACTTGGTGTAAGGCAGGATTTGCATCTTCATTAGCAAGCCTGTGACACCTTGGGTTCAAAGGCATTGACATGTACTCCTGATGTTATGGAACTTGATGCAGGGGGCTGAAAAAGGCCCTGAGACATGATGTCACTGTGGTTATAAAAACAGAATGCTGTGAATCAATAAAGGAGTCCTTTATGCCATCAGACAGGGACTACTGGCCATTATTTTCCCCTGAAAATCTTAGCCCTTGAGGCTTGTATAGTTGTTACCAGCAAGTTGGACAGTGATCAATTAGGTCACCAACTCAGGGAGCTGGTGTGGGCTGTACAGAGACCCATCAGCTGTGATGTATGGTGAGGCATCGGTGGGAACTAGACTGTACAGTCCCAAACAGGCAGCAGTTTGGCATTAGACTGTAGAGCTCCAAGCAGGCACCAGTCTGGAGGATCCGGGGATGCCAGCAGGGCATTGCCTGGTGTAGTTGTTAGATTAGATAAGAGGGCAGTGAAAAGGTTGTCAGCTTTTGGCCCTGCAGTTGAGGACAGCTGCTGGCTGCTGTCTGGTTTCTTCCTTTTTCCATGTAATCTGCGTGTGGTGGAGTGATACCCACAAATGGCACCCAACCTGGGGCTGGAGGAAACCTTGACAAATTACATACTTGAACCTCTAAATCTTGCCTTTTTCTTCTCTCTCTTCTTTCTCTCCTAATATCTATCTTTTGCCATGGCACATTCTCTCCTTCTGGTTTCAGTGGATGGGAGGGTGATATGTAAACCTTTGGCTTTGGAAAACTGTCTGACTCTGGTTTGGTTCAGAGTGAGTATCCCCCCCCCCAAGCATGTGCCTCCTGGTTTGGTCACTCCTGCAGGCTATGAAAGCCAGTGACTTCAAGGCTGAGTTTCATATCAAGATTTAGTAGTGTGCTTGGCCTTGGAATCATTTTTCATAATTTTACATGTCTAAAATAAAACTTTGTGGTTTAAATTTCCAAAGAAAAAAACTTTACTTGATCCCATACTGTGAGGAACCAGTATCTCAGGTTCACCTCCTGCTTAAGCTGGAGTTAACTCCTTCATATGTAAAGTTTCTTCAGGTAGCTCTATGGCTCAGCCCAGGCTGGAGGCCACTTCTTTCTGATGCAAAATAAGGCCTATCACCAGACCATTCTACCAAGAGCAGTTTTTAAAAAAGGGAACCTCTTTCCAGATAATTTTACATGTCCACTTAATACCTTTCTCCTAAATTTTGTATATAAAATCTGTTTTTAAATAAAAATATATTGCTCGCTTGTCTTCTTGTGGTCTTTTGGGTAACTATTGCTAAATGTAACTCTCCCTTCCTAAACCTGCCAGCTATTTGTGGATCTGAAATTGGGGTTCAGCTAGCTGTATCACTTGAGTGCACTGTGGCTTGCAGTGCCTGTGCTCTCTCCAGGGAACTCTGGCAGGGTGGAGGCAGTGAGGCCTAGGAGTCCAGAACCATTGGGATCACAGATTGCCACGCCCTGTCCCAGAGGCAGTCACAGCTAAATATTTTTCACAATTGTTGATGTATGATAATACATTATAAGATCAGTAAAACCTACCTCTGAGACAAAGATGGTCCCTTTACTTATCAAAATGCAGACTTATAATTAATCAAATATATGATTCAACTTCAAAAAATTATGGTTTAATTGGTTTTGTAAAAATTAACTAGAGGTATTATTGAACATTCTAATCAAATTGTCTTGCCATCTACTGGTTATGCTCCTTCAGTGCTTAAGACAAAAATTTAAGCAGTTTCTCAAAGTTTCAAAACAGAGTACAATCGTGGGGAATAGAAAGTAGTTTTTAAAAATAATCTTGTTTTATTTCTAATACAATTTCAAGTATAGTTAAATGTGTATTGTAGAGCATTTAGCAACTAGGTAAAAAAATCTTTAATGCAGGGTTTCATGCCAGGTCTGGAGAAGGCATCTCTAAGAGCTTAGAGGAAGATGCTCATTAAAATCCACTCTGTAAGGTTTGTGTAAGGTTATGGCGTGCTCCCCCCGGAATGAAAAGCCACGAGGTCTGAGTTCTTCGGAGCAAAGTTTAATTCAGAGTAGCCAGGGCTAGGCTTAGGGGAGAGAAGGAGCCAAGCCCAGAATGGCGTCTGGCTTGGGAATTTAAGGGAGAAGGTGGGGATGAGATTCAGGGGGAGTGGGGGTGGGTCGGAGTCTGGAATCTGGCTTCCATTCCGAAGGGTGAGGGGCGAGGTGGAAGATTCCTGAGTAATCAGGGGTGGTCTGCTTTAGCATAACCAAAGGCCATGCCTGTAGAGCAGGTTCTTGACCTCCGGTCTTAGGTGTCTCTGCATTCCAATGGGCTTCTGGAGCTCACACCCTGACATTCAGCCTTTTGTTCCTATAGGGAAAAGGGGCGGAAATCATCTTCTGTAGCTACTTCAAGCTGGACTGGGGAGAAGTTCTGGGGGAACAGCTGTCAGGCTGGAGGGTTTGAGTTGTCAGTTTTCCATTTTGGTGCTGCTGGGTGTCTCTGCCAGTGGGTTTGGTCCAGATCATAGTGACCAGTACTTAGTGGATGTTTTCTCTGCAACTGAAAGGACAAGCTGTTGAGTCTTACATGAGTATCACCAGTGCAGGGGACCAATAGGGGGCTACAGGGTGCATTAGCATTTGGAGGGTCCCAGTCTAGGAAATGAGAGGGAACAGGATGAGAATTGGAAAAAAGTTTTAGTACACCGAGCTCTAGAATGAGGGCCAGCTTTAATACACAAGGCTCCAGAATGAGAGCCATAACCAATGAGAATAAAAGGTGGTATTTTTCTGGCATGGAACAGTAGAATCTGTATCCATATCTGAGATATTTTCGAATGAGACACAGTAGATCTCTCACCTATTTCTCTGATAATAACCTATTGTTTCTCTTCTTTAGATTAAGTTCTGTTGTTGGGGGTGCTTTAAAACCACACAGTTAGCTCAGATAAATGAAGTTTTTTTTTGGTTTAAGGTCAGTTACGATTGGTCCTTAGAGGGTCACTAGGCCTTGTGCCGGCTCTCTTCACACCATTCCATCTATGTGAGAGAGGGTCAGGCCTTGTGACCAGAGCTTCCCTTTGAAGCATGAGGAGCTTCTCCTCTATATGGATTTTCTCCTTTGACTGACACTGGCAGGATGAGTCCTTTTAAGTGAATCAAGACATCCTGGCCGGATGACTGGTGATCGCTGCAAGACATGCACAAAGTGCAGACAGGACCTAGGACCCAAGTACCTCAGAGGGGGGGCCAATATTTCCCTTCAAATCACTCTTGCCAATCAGATTCGAGTTTAAGTGTGGTCTGACAAACCTCCAAGAGGATTGTTTGAATTAATTTGGTACATTACCATACAACTCCTAAGTAAAACTTGAACATTGACTTAAGAACGTTAATAAATTCTTAATTGCTGTGGCAAAATATTCTGACTAATTAATGAAAGCTCATGGTAGGGCCTGGTAGTGCTGTAGCACAGCTAGGAAAGGATGCTGGCTCATATCAGCAATTTATACATATCTGGCCAAGAAATGGCAATGGCCACACAATGGGGCACAAGCCAGTCCAATTAAGGCAATTATGAGGTTTCTCAGCTCAGGTGTAAAGTTGACATATAAACTATGCAGTAAGTCACTTGTCCCATAATTTTGAATTATAGCTATTCAAAAGGAAAGGGGCATTGTCATACCACAGCAGGCAGATAACTTAGGCTCACCCAAATTGGTTACATTTTTCACTGGCCATGTGGTACCAGAAGCAAAACCTAATTTTTCCCCAAAGATATTAAAAGTTAAATGTGCCAAGTATAACAGATATACAAAACAATTTTAGTATATATGGGTAACTATATGCTCTTTTTCACTTCAGACTGTAACTAGGTATATAAGTACCTGGTAGGTGGAACACAATTTCTTGTATATGTCATAATTACATTATAGAATTTTAAAAAGTGAACAGTACTATCATGCATACCTCATAAATAAGTTCTAATAATACATTGGCGATGAATACTTTGTAAGGTTGTGCTAGCAAAGGCACCCATGTAATTCATAGCACTACAGTACAAGATCTTAATATGGGTTTACCATGTCAACACAACACTTTATGCACACATTTCTTTAAGAGATTTTATCCTAGCGGTTGATGAACCATCATATGATTGGAAAAACACCTTTAGAAACATTTTAAAACATGTAGCTGATTAATTGTGCTGCCAAGCTAATGATGCCATCTTGACCTTTGGTTTAAAACTATGACTTATTGGAATAATTTAAAAGTGATGAAACAGAATTTATATAATAAAAAGAAAACTGAAAACAATATCAAAGTACTTAGGCTGTTTTATTGAGGGAAGGATTGCAGGGGAAGCCATGTCACTGTCCAAGTCCGAATATGATGAATCCAGGGATTTTTTAAGTGGTCTCTGGTCAGAAGGACGGTGGCCATAGCACAGGAGAGAGAAAAAAAAAATGTTAGTGAACCCATAAGGGTCAAAAACCAGGTCTTCAGACGCTGGAAACAAGAAAAAAACTGGAAGAGAAAATTTTTATTGTAATACCTGTGGAAAAATACTTTGGACATAGAAGAAATAAAACCTTCAGATAACCAGTAGTAGAGGAACTAGAACCGGGTTCAAATCAGGCCTTTGAAAAAAAATTAAGAGGCATGCAAAAGTAAACTTAATTTTTGTTTGTGCGCAACATACAATAAAACAAGTTTGAAGTGGCCACTTTTGTTTTGACAAAAACACAGAACATGGACACATGACAGTTACAAAGACATTGAAGAACGGGTTATGACAACAGTTATAACACAAAACAGCGTTTGGACAGGACATCATGACCTAACTGTATCCATTAATTCTGGACAGTGGGAAAATCCTTTTTATCTAAAGTTGTCTTTCCTTGTCCAGGGCTGTAGACAATTATCACATTTACAAAGAATCACTTAGAGTTTAAGACATTTGTTTAGGTGGAAATAGACTATGTTTTAATGTCAAAATCTGAAATCATCCCTTAAAATTT
>VZQC01015195.1:292990-304050 GCA_009823505.1 Rhizomys pruinosus
AAAAAAAAGTGAAACCTCAAAGAAAAATAGAGTGCTTCACTTCTCATCCACTTTTGTCCCTTGACTTCTAAGGCCCAGGGATCAAAGGCTGAAGAGGGGGTACATTAGACTGTAAGGGCTAAAGAGATGGGGGTAATTTCTGAGATCTCAAAAATGAACTGGACTTTTATTTGATCAACATGCTTGAACTCTGGGGGGCTAGACATGATAACTAATGACTATATTTGTGTAAAGATTGGTCATATGTACTGCCTATGTTCAATTTGGTTAAGTTAGGATTTGTTTAAGATTAATTGATTTTAGCTTACATAAAGCTTAGGTCTGTCCTTTTACATGGCCTTACACACAAGAAACAGGTTTGAGCAGCTGGCTATTCAAAGCCTAGGTTCCTTTCAGATGCTAAATCCTCACACAGGCTCACCTACCTTTTACAAAAAAAAAGGGGGGAGTACATTTGTGGGTACAGAGAAAAAGGAAGACAATAGACAGCCCCCAGAAGCTGTCCTAAACCTCAGGGCCAAAGGCTGACCACCTTTTCACTGCCCTCTTATCTAATCTAACAACTACACCAGGCAATGCCTTACTGGTACCCACAGATCCTCCAGACTATTGCCTGCTTGGCACTCTATAGTCTAATGCCAGACTGCTGCCTGTTTGACACTCTACAGTCTAGTTCCCACCCAGGCCTCACCACACATCACAGCTGGTGACCTGACTCCTTTATTGATTCACAGCATTCCATTTTTTGTTTTTGTTTTGTTTTTCTTTGATTCACATTTTACTTATTTTTTCATTTTTTTGTATTTATCTATTTATTTAGTCATTTATTTGTTTATTTATTTATTATATTTTAAGGGATTCACAGTATAAGAGCACAGTTGTTTTCAGATCACATTGACATTACTCAGCTTGACATACAATTAGGTAATTGGTGCTGGCTTCCACAGATGAGGGATACCATTCCTCCTTTGTTTTTTTTGGGACTGTGTTACTTCACTCAGCATGATATTTTCTAGCTCCAGCCATTTACCTGCAAAACTCATGATGTCATCTTTCTTTACTGCTGCATAGAACTCCATTGTGTAGATGTCCCACATTTTCTCTATCCACTCATCTGTTGAGGGGCATTTGGGTTGGTTCCAGCTCCTTGCTATTGTGAAGAGAGCTGCAATAAACGTGGCTGTGCATGTATCTCTGTGGTAAGATGAGTCTTGTGGGTACATGCCCAGGAGAGGTATGGCTGGATCAGGTGGCAAGTTCATTCCAAGTCTTCCAAGAGTTCTCCACACTGCTTTCCATAGTGACTGTATGAGTTTACATTCCCACCAGCAGTGGATGAGTGTTCCTCTTTCCCCAAAACCTCTCCAGCACTTGGTATCATTTGTTTTTTGATCCTAGCCAGTCTTAGTGGAGTAAGATGATATCTTAGAGTGGTTTTGATTTGCATTTCCTTAATGATTAATGATGTTGAACACTTCTTAAGGTGTTTCTCAGCCATCTCTAATTCGTCACTTGTGAAGTCTCTGTTCAGCTCATTGCTCCATCTATTGAGTAGGTCATTTGTTTTCTTTCTTCTTTCTTTTTTGAGTAGTTTATATATTCTAGACATGAATGCTTTGTCAGATGTACCTGCAGTGAAGGTTTCCTCCCACTCTGTGGGCTTTCTCTTCACTTCCTTAATTGTTTCTTTTGATGTACAGAAACTTTTGAGCTTAATGAGGTCCCATTTGTCAATTGTAAACCTTAATTCTTGTGCAGCTGCTGTCTGATTTAGGAAGTCTTTTCCTACACTATGTCTTGTAGGCTGCTGCCAAATTTTTCTTCTGTTGCCTTCAGAGTTTGAGGTTTCACATTGAGGTATTTAATTCATCTGGAGTTGACTTTTGTACAGGGCTAGAGGTAGGGGTTTAATTTCATTCTTCTATAAGTGGTGATCCAGTTTTGCCAACACCACTTGCTGAAGGTTCTGTCTTTTCTCCATTGTGTCTTCTTGGCTCCCTTGTCAAATATGAGATGGATGAAATTGTATGTGCTCAGGTTTGGAACTTCAGTTTTGTTCCATTGGTCAACAGGTCTGTTTCTATGCCAGTACTAAGCTGTTTTTATGACTATAGCCCTGTAGTATAGTTTGATGTCTGGTATAGTGATCCCCCCTGTATTGCTCTTTTCACTCAGGGTTGCTTTGGCTATTTGGGGACTCTTGTTTTTCCAAATGAAATTAAGGACTTTTGTTGTCCAGTCTTGTGAAGAAACTCTTGAGGAATTTAATTGGGATTGCATTAAATCTATACAAGAGTTTGGGTAGAATAGACATTTTTACTATATTAATTTTCCCAATCCATGAGCATGGGAGGTTTTTCCATCTTCTGATGTCTTCTTCAATTTCTTTCTTCAAGGTTTTAAAATTTTTGTTGTAGAGATCTTTGGTGTCTTTGGTTAGGTTTGTTCCTAGGTATTTTATTGTTTTAAGGCTATTGTAAGTGGGAAGGTCTCCTTGAATGCCTTCTTCACTTGCTTGTTGTTGGTGTAAAGAAAGGCTACTGATTTTTTCTAGGTCAATTTTGTATCCTGCCACTTTACTGATACTGTTAATCATTTCTAGGAATTTTCTGGTGGAGTTTTTAGCATCCCTTAAGTAAACAATCATATCATCAGCAAATGGATATCTTGACTTCCTCTTTTCCAATTAGAACTCCTTTAATTTCCTTTTCTTGCCTTATTGCCCTAGCAAGTGTTTCAAGCACTATATTGAAGAGGAGTGATGATAGGGGGCAGCCTTGCCGAGTTCCTACCTTTAAAGGGAATGCTTCTGTCATTTCCCCATTTAGTATGGTATTGGATGTGGGTTTCCTGTGTATGGCTTTGATTGCATTGAGGAATGATCCCTCCAATCTAATTCCCTCTAGGACTTTAAGCATGAAGGGATGCTGGATTTTGTCAAAGGCTTTTTCTGTATCAATTGAGATGATGGTGTGGTTTTTGTCTTTCACTCCATTATATGCTTGATGATATTTATTGATTTTCAAATGTTGAACCATCCCTACATGTCTGGTATGAATCCAACTTTGTCATGATGAATGATCTTCTTGATGTGGGTCTGTATGCTATTTGCCAGCATCCTGTTTAAAATTTTGGAATCTGTGTTCATTAAAGTGATGGGTCTATAGTTCTCCTTTTTGGTTGTATCTTTGCCTGGTTTTGGAAATAGAGTGATTCTGGCTTCATAGAAGGAATTTGTGAGAATTCCCTCTGTATCCTTCTAAACAATGTGTGATAATGGTTGTAAGTCTTTTTGCAATGTTTTATAGAATTCTGCCATGAAACTGTCTGGGCCTGGGCTTTTTTTAGTTGGGAGGTTTCTTATTACATCTTCAATTTGTTCATATATTATGGGTCTGTTTAAGGTGTAGATATCTTCTTGGTTGAGCTTTGGTGATTCCAAGGATTTCAAATATTCATCCATTTATTTCTTCTAGGTTTTCAAACTTGGTAGAGTATAGGTTTTTGAAGTATTCCCATATGATTTTCTGGTGATATTTTCCTTTTCATCACAGATTGTATTGATTGGGAGTTATTCTTCTTTCTTTTGGTTAACTGGACTAGAGGTCTGTCTATCTCGTTTATTATTTCAAACAACCAACTTTTGGATTCATTGATTTTTTTTTGTATTGTTTTCTTTGTTTCTATTTCATTGATTTCTGCTCTGATTTTTGTTATTTCTTCCTGTCTGTTGCGTTTAGGCTTCATCTGTTGTTGCCTCTCAAGTGCTTTTAGCTGCAGTGTTAGATCATTCACTTGTGTTCTTTCTGTTTTTCTAATATAGGCACCCAGGGCTATAAAATTCCCTCTTAGGACTGCTTTTAAGGTATCCCATAGGTTTTGTTGTGTTGTATTATCATTGTCATTCAGTTCAAGGAATGCTTTTCTTTCTTTATCTCTTCCTTGACCCATTCATTATTCAAGAGTGTGTTGTTTAGTCTCCATGTGTTCTTGTAGATAGTAGGGCTTATCCTGGTGTTGATATTGAGCTTTATGGCACTGTGGTCTGATACAATGCATGAAATTTCAATCTTTTTGTAATTATGGAGGTTTCTTCTGTGCCCCAGTATGTGGTCGATTTTGGAGAATGTTCTGTGGGGTGCTGAGTAGAAAGTGTATTCTCTGGTATTAGAGTGGAATATTCGGTAGATGTCTGTGAGGTCCATTTGGTGTATCATATCATTCAGTTCAGATGTCTCTCTGTTTATTCTTTGTCCTGTTGACCTGTCCAAAGGGCTCAGTGGGGTATTGAATTCCCCTACTATGAGTGTACTGGGGTTAACCTGTGCTTGTGGTCCTGGAGAATTGTCATTATAAAGTTTTTTGCACCAGAGTTTGATGCATATATATTCTTAATTGTGAAATCTTCTTGGTGAATTGTTCCTTTGATAAAAAATGTAATGGCCTTCTTTGTCTCTTCTGATTTCTTTTACTTTGAACTCTCTTTTGTCTGATATTAAAATAGCAACACCTGCTTTCTTTTTGGTACTATTTGCTTGGAATATTTTTTTCATTCTTTCACTTTAAGGTGGTGCCTATCCTTGAAAGTAAGATACATTTCTTGTAGACAGCATATTGATGAGTTCTGTTTCCTAATCCAATCTCCCAGTCAATATCTTTTGATTGGGGAATTTACCCTACTAATATTTAAGGTCATGGCTGATAGGTCTGTGTTGCCTGGCTGAAGCACACAGCTCCTACCTGTGCTTTAGGTGGTCTTGGGAGATCGCCCAGCATTCTGTTTTTATAGCCAGAGTGACATCATGTCTCAGGGCCTGGTTTCAGCCCATGCCTCAAGTTCCATAACATCAGGAGTACTTGTCAATGCCTTTGATTCCAAAGTGTCACAGGCTTGCTAATGCAGATGCAAATCCTGCCTTTGACATTTCAGTGTAAACAGACAATCAGGTAATTTAGCACTAAAGAAGCCACAGGTGGCCTCCTTTTTCCCTACAGTTTATTAATTAAATATATGTTGTATGATTTCCATATATTTATGACTTTTGCTACTTATCTTCTGTTATTTAGTTTTGTTTTATTTCATTGTTGTGAGGTCAGAGATCATTCTTTGCATGATTTACCATTTATTCAAGCTTCTTTAAGGCTGATATAAATTCTAATATAGAAAATGTAAATATATTCAGAAGAAAGTTCCTTTTTGATGTTGGAAGCATATTATGAAATAGTGATATCAAAATCTGAAACTACCTACATTAAATTGTCTCCTTCACATTTTTAGTTAGTTTTATTTCATGTTCATTGGACTTTTGTTGTTAAACATACTGGATATTTCTCCAGACTTGTCCCTTTATAATATCCTTTGTTTTAAGTAATTTTATTAAAAATGCAATCCACTTATGTTCATATTTTCATAATATTGGTCTTTATATCTTACCACAAGCGTGAAATATCCTTTGCCACTCTTTTTAAATTATATGATGCATGATATGTATCTTATAGAAAACATATGGTTGTATTTTGTTGTTTGTATGTAACTTGCCTTCCTGTCCCTTTTCCTATTGTTTAAATAGCATTTAATGTAACTGCTAATGATATATGAATAATGTCTACTTTTTTATTGGGTTTCATTATTTTGTGTCCTTATGCTTAATTCTCATTTACTTATTGTAATAAATAAATATATTTTTGTCTATAATTTTATTCATTTATTACTTATTTAATGCAATTATAGTAAATCTGTTATTAGTTTCTTTGATAATTAATTTTAAAACTGAGAATTTAAATAACACATTTTGGATTATTATTTATATATTTAAGTGGTAGATAATACTTTTATTTAAACTTTAATTTTTTTTCATATATTTTATGTGTATGAGTGTACTGTCTGCATGTAAGTTGGTGCACCCGTGTCATGCAATGCCTCGGAGGTCAGAAGAGGGCAATGGATTCTCCTGGAACTGGAGTTAAAGATGGTTCTTAGCTACCATGTGGGTGCTGGGAATCAAACCCAGGTCCTTTGCAAGAGCAGTTGGTACTCTTAACCGGTGAGCCATCTCTCCAGCCCTGGTAGATAATACTTTTGTACATTATAGTTTCTAACATTTCTTCCTTGGTTTTTCTATTAATAAATTATGTTTATTAATTTTATAAATATTATATAAATATATATCATATTTTATAAGAAGATAAGCATTCTAAAACTACCTGCTTTATCTATAAATAATACATAATTATTAAGGTATCCAACACTAGATTAATGAATAAGGTATAAAGGAAATTTTTTAAACCAAAATGTATCTTGCTGCTTTTAATATTGACTTAACTTACCTTTCCCTTATTTCTTACATGAATTCACATTACTCTCTTATATAACCTTCTTTTCCATCACAAGTATTTCTGCTACTACATTATTTGTATGACAGTGTGAGAATGATCTTTTCTGAGATAAACTCTTTGTAACAAGCCTTCACAAATTGAATTTTTACATAACCTTGTAAAACAAATTAGTAACATGTTTTGGGAACATTTAGAACAATAGTGACAAGTAGTGTTATCAATCCTACAATAATTTGTAATCCTGACATTATTAACTCTTACAAACAAAGCTAAATATATAGCTTTAATGTTATATGTATATACCAAATAAGAACCTCTTTGTGATTCAGTTATGCTACTGACTGAGAACAGTGTATGTGTGCTGATATGTACAGTGATGTTCTTGAAAACAAAAATGAAATTGCGGGGGCTGGAGAGATGGCCTAGCAGTTTAGAGCACCGACTGCTCTTGCAGAGGACCCGGGTTCGATCCCCAGCACCCACATGGCGGCCGAGAACCGTCTGTAACTCCAATTCCAGGAGAACTCTAGTTCCAGGGGAATCCAACACTCTCTTCTGACCTCCACGGCATTGTACGATAGGGGTGTACAAACCTACATGCAATAAATGAAATTGCAAAAAGCATTTCTCCCTTATTAAAAATAAAAATAAGGTTCTAAATGTTTAAGAGTTTTATTATATTGTTAGTGGAAGACTTAGCTAATGCATTGTAACAAGGAAAAATAAATATGAATATGGAAAAGAAAAACAAAACAAAGATTTAACTCTTTATTTCAATTGCTCACTGAACCTACTTAAGTCTTAAGGTGATCAAGAGGTTAGATATTAGGACGTGTTAGATATTTATCTTGGTATTGGAATAACTTTGCACCTATATGTGACCTTCTATACCCATGAGAGATTTAGGAGTTCTCACCTCCTCCCAAGTACATAATATCCCCTAATGTTTCTATAAATTATCAGCTGTATTTTTTCAAGTGGTATTGTTACCTCACTATCCTAATTGTTGATTATTGTCTTAAACAAATAATAGAACATTTAACCATTTGCATTAATGTGCCTGTAAATCAATCAAGTCAATACAAGTCATTAAATTAAAATCTTTGAAATATCTAATGGGCAAAATAGGAGGGTTCGTATGAGAATTGACTTAATACTGAAGTATATACTGAAGATTGTCTACTGTTGTGAAAAAGGTTACTGTTTGCTTGTTTGTTTCAGGAATGTAGAAGACTGGACTTCTGGTCTAGAAAAACAGTTGAATGCACTAAGCACAGCTTAGTGGGATATTCCAATAGGAACCTGAAATGCAGAAGGGCTGAGTATAATGAGGGATGATGGGCTTGGCAGATTAGGTTTTGAAATGAAGCAAAGGCTGTATTATCAACTGGACTAACAGACATGTGTGTGATATTTTGAGAGAGAATATGTTTTCTGTCCATGTTCTGAGGGTTTATATGAGGCTGAATTAAAAAAATAGTCATCTTTAGCAGAGGACATTTCAAGACAATATAACATTGAGTCTAAGAGCATGGTTATTACTGACTATTCTCATATAGGTCTAAACTGAGAAATAAAATATAGAGCAAAAAAATATACAAAATATACAGTTTGGAGAAAACAACAGCACACAGAAGCTTATTGTTGCCCCAAAGTTGTAACCTAGAAAATGTGTAGTTACTAAAGAAATTAGTGTCATAAAAGAAAGGACTAGTGCTTGCATTAGAATAAAAGAAGGGTGGGGCTGGAGAGATGGCCTAGCGGTTAAGAGCGCTGACTGCTCTTGCAGAGGACCCGGGTTCGATCCCCAGCACCCACATGGCGGCCAAGAGCCCTCTGTAGCTCCAATTCCAGGAGAACTCCAGTTCCAGGGAAATCAGAGACCCTCTTCTGACCTTCGCGGCATTGCTCGACAGGGGTGCACAGACCTGCATGCAGACAGTACACTCATACACATACAAAAATTTAAAAAATATAAAAAAAAAAAAGAATGAAAGAAGGGTGTCCCTAGAGCAAGATCCCATCTAACTAAACTTCCATCCTGAAAACAAAGGCCTAAATTGTTACCTGATCCTACAATGCAACAGTATAAAAAGTCTGCTGCAAACATAAGCCAAAGGATTGTGTCCATCCCAAGCTGGCAGACAAAAGTGGAAGTGTCCTCCACATGGCACTGCTTTTTTAGTCACGACAGGGATAAGAGAGAGGGGTTTATTAATTCATTTTTCCTGTTTACAGAGAGCCTGTGTGATCAGGCAATGGTTAGCAAGATTAGAGAACTTTCCTGAAGTCCCTGAGACCTTTGTGTGAAGCTCTGAAAGAGAAGCCTGGGTTATGAAGGTGATGCTAACATACCTGAGTTGCTAAAGCACTGAGACATCTGTCAAGGAACCAGCTCAGGAGAGATGTATGTTTCCAGTTTCAAAGCCGGAGAACTAAAATTATCTACGCGCTTTGTAGACTATGTCCCAAATACTGGCCTTTTTTTCTGAAGTTCCAAATTCGGTTTTCTTCTCAGAAATATGCTGCTGAATTGTCCAGTTATGATGATTACAAATAACCCAGTTTTTCAGGATTATCATATAGCCAAGTACCAGCAATGTAAATGGGAAATGTTAGAATGGCATAGAGGTCATGATTATATGAGGATTATATTTAATAGATGTCCATAGGACTATTGCATGCATTTAGCATTCTGAAAAAGTTGTGGTGAATTTTATTGTTTACTGTTTACCATTGATTCCATTTCATTCATTCAGGAAAAAAAGAAAATTAAAAATCATTATTCTTATGTGTTAGTCAGGTTTTCCTTTCATATTTTTTTATTGTTGTGAAATTTTCATATGTTCCAGGGAATGCTAACATCTATAAAATCAGAATTCTAGCTGGGTGTGGTGGCTCACACCTTTAATCCTAGCACTTAGGAGGCAGAGGCAGGTGGATCTTTGTGAGTTCAAGGCCAGCCTGTTCTACAGAGTGAGTTCCAGGACAGCTGGGGCTACAGGGAGACCCTGTCTCAAAAAGACCAAAAAAAATAAAGCAAAATAAAATCAGAATTCTAATACTTATGTTTTTCATGTAATTATTCTAATCTATAACAACATAATATTTATCATATATTATACACAATGTGCTATATTTCATATTGGGAAGTCCTATTCGCATCATTGTATTACAAACTGTACATTTTGGTATTTGCTATTTTTCAGAAAGAAAATAATTCTAACTCAGAGTAACATGAGTTTCTTATGCAAAGCCATGGAAAGAAAAACCAGAAATAGCTCCACAGATTCATGAATATTTTCCCAATTTCTAGATCAAGTTTCTCTATGAAGCATAGCAACAAATCAATACCTTTATCTCACTGTCGTTGTGGATAATTATAATCTGAACGCTTAAGAGGTAGAAACAGAAGAATCAGGAGTTCAAGGGCAGACTCAGAAAAGTTGTACATTTAAAATCACCTGGGGCTATATAACACTCTGTTGCAAGGAACAAAGCAAAACCACAATCCAAACCAAGAACATTATATATTATATATAATATTATATATTATTATATTTATAATTATATATAATATATAATATATATGTCAGTGCTAATGTTATTTTCTTCCTTACAATAAAACTCATAGCAATATGTTAGTAAAAGGAACTCTGTATTGTTCATACACATATAAATTTAAATATTTAGTAGTTAAAAATTATAAATATTTGATATCATACTAACATATGATCCTGAAATTTGGCCCATTTTCTCTATGATAAGCTACTAACCACTTATAGTGGAACATTACTTTAAATTGCATAATATGTAAGCATATGATGCCTGAATTATGGATTGCAACTTTTCTGTTCAGTAGAGACTTTTCAGACTAATAGCATATTTGCTTTTAAAACACAGTTGACTTATTGTAATATTTTTACAAAATGTATTCAGTTCTTTTTTTTGCTAAACAGCAATGTATTTTAGAAAAACATAAATGAAGGCTAGGTAGCATCACAGTCAAACCGTGAAGAACAGTACCTCTTCTAAGTTGCTGTAATTCTCCTAATATCCTTCTTTGATGGAATACCATGAAAAACGTAGACTTATTTTATAGCATTGAACTTGGTTTCTGTTACTTTGACATTTTAATTTAATTTTAATTAATCAGTGAAATAATCATTATACATTTATTTATATAAGAGATAGAGCTGTGGTTCATTGATAAACCAAACCAGTAACTCTGGCTGATGACGTTGCTTTGGTTCCCAGCAACCACAGGTTAGCTAACATCTATCTGTAACTCCAGTTCAAACGGATATGGTGCCCTCTTCTGTCCTATGCAGGAACTGGAGCACTTAAATGAATGCAGGCAAAGCATTCAAACACATAAAATAAAAATAAATAAAAAGTTTAAAAATATGGAGGAAATTTTCGACATGTAGGAGAATGAGAGGATTTCATGTATCAAATGTAAATACATATATATATATATATATATATATATATATTTGTATAAATACACAAATGCCTATACACACAGACACAGGCATATTCATCTATATACCTTTAAGAAGGAAGATATCATTTGAAATGATGGATGACACCTATAATCCCAGCACTTGGTAGGCAGAGGCAAGCAGATCTCTATGAGAACAAGGCCAACCTGGATACATAGTATATTCCAGGGCTGTTGGGGCTAAAGGTAGATGCTGTGATGAGAGCGAGAGAGAGAGAGA